>JBAMNC010001389.1:370000-517500 GCA_037902135.1 Cetoscarus ocellatus
TTGTTTTCTGACTTTCTTTTCTTGTTTTGTCACAGTAACCTGGTGGATGTAATTACTTTGTGATGTTATTATTATATTATATCAAACATGTATACAACATTATAATACACATCATTGTTATTATTTTTATGTTTATTATTATTAGTAGTAGCTGAACAAATATAAAAAATGATCCTTTAACACAAGTTTGTTACACTGTAGCTGACTGAGGACAGAGTGGAGATAACTGAGACTGAGTCTAAGTTGCACTGTCACAAACACAGTGGTATAATGTGATCTGTAGCGGTAAGATATAGTGGGATGAAAGTTTAGTTTTATCTGTGCGGACAGCAATCTGTCCAGTCTCCAGTCTGTATTTGAGGCAAGTGTTCGTGTCTGCTCACAGCAGTTGTACTATGGAGATGGGGTTAGCATTTAAATTAGCCACATCTTTGGCCCCGTGAGCTCTGCAACTTTAGCTTGGTGCAGAGAAATAAGTCTCCATTGTGCCTCCTGAGATGATAGTGTTAGGATGTTGAGCCAGTCATGGTGTGAGGACAGAACGTTTAAATCATTTAATGTCAATGCAGAGGATGAAATACTTACAGAGCAATAAAGCTTTAGGACACAGTGTTGTCACAGTGGCTGCTGCTGCTATGCTAACCCTTCCTAACTGTTAACACTGCTCTCAACAAAGATAGTATGAAAAGTAAGACGACTCACTCCCCAGTACAATCTGCTCCATAAACAATATTATGTCCATGCATTTCAACAAAAACATGGGATAATGTTATTCAATGATGATCAACATTTAAATCCATCATTGACCATTCATCATTGAATTTTATTAAATATGTCGGCTCGTCTTTGTATCTTTGATTGGTACCGGTGCCAAACTCACAAACAGGTGATCAATGACCAGTACAGGCCAAGAAAAGCCTGATTGGGGCATGTGAAAGTTTCTGGAAACTACAGTCTTCATTCTGTGACCACTCACAAAACTTTCTCTTGCTATCTGTCCCCAAAGTTTGTCTTGAAATAGACAAAAGAAGTTTCAGATACACGGGTTCTGGCAGACAGGAATCTGCTGCGGGAAAGACTTGGTCTTGGGGAGCTGGTCTCTTTAAATCTTTTTAAAAGCAGATTAAAGGCATTGGAGGAAGATGAAGCAGGCTGTAGATGCTTTGACTAATATATTTTTTGTTCTGTGACACTAACTGGTTAGTTTTCATTGTTTTATGTCTGTAACTTGAGACATGTTCTATTGTTTGTCTTGGCCAGGACACTAATGTAAATGAGATTAATCTCAATGAGTTTCTCCTGGTTAAATGAAGTTTTAATAAATAAATGAATAAAATCCCTAGCAAAAAAATGACAAAAGCACTATGTTTTCCAAATAAAATAACTGATACTTGTAGCCTATTTATATATTATTGTATTGTACATTAGGGATGACGATATATTGCCATTATTATTTTGTTTCACGCCCAGTATCATAATCATTGGTTTTGACTAATAATAGTATGTATTTTTTTTAAAAAAATGATAAACATAATTTGATAATTTACCATTTTACACTAAACATTTATCTAGACTATTAATGTCTTATTTCCATTATCAACAATCTTTGCTTTACCTAGTATCAGGTCTGGCAGGTATTTTGTTTTCAAATCAGTTCATTTAATATAAACCCATGACCAGAAGGAGCCAGAATAAAATGCCTATAAATTTCAAACCAAATAAACTATAGATTAAATTATATTTAAATCTAAACCTCAGTTGAATATTCATCATTATACCAGCGAAATTTTATTATTTCTGAGTTAAAGTGCACACTGAAATTAGTAAAAAACACAGCTCTTTATCAAAAAGTATATTTTCACTTTGTGAAATCAGCACCAATGGATATGACAAAGTAAGTGAAAGGGAACATTTACGTTACAATGCTGCTGCCAGTAAAATTCATCACATAGTCTTCTGAGTTAATGAAGCATCTCCCTACTATTGTTTTAATTAGCATACTTTTTGCCTGCCTCACAAATCTATCCCTGTGTATCAGAGAGTGTTTAAGTGTTTGTGTGTGTGTATCTGTGCCCCATCTGCACTAAAATAACTGGAGAATACAGGAAAGATAATTTAGGGGATTGCTGCAGTACAAATACAGAGGTTGCTAGAAGCACACATCGATTGACATCTGCTCAAATGTTCATCGACAAAAGGAGAAGCACTGAGAAAAAGAGTACAGGGGAGAAAGAGAGAGAGAGAAAGAGGGGTCCTGAGAGGGGGAGAAAAAAAATCCATAATTGCTCTCATCGCCATATGATTTTCTGCAGGCAATTTTCAGGGAGCACACACTGACCTTTGCCTACTTAATTCCTGTGCAGTAAAGAAACAGAGAGATGATCACTGAGGCACATAATTACACCCTCATCGATACACGGATCTATGGGATGGGCAATGAATGCAACCAAGGGATGAAAGGACAATTCACATTACCCCCCCCCCACCCCCCAAAACACACACACGCACACACACAATCATGTACACTGACTTAGGTGTGCATGCTCGGGAGAAAACACATGCCCACACACAAACCACCAAGGCAGTGGCATATATTTCTACCTGGATGCAAAGTCAATGTGAAATGCATAGTGGGTAATGATGATGTGAGGGTTTGAGGCTGGGTGGTAGAGCCCCATATGGCTCTCTCCGTCCGTGTCATTACCTTGTTACGCCTCTGACTTCCATTCAGAGAGAGAGAGAGCGAGAGACAGGGAGAGAGCGAGGATCATCCAAGACCACGCTACAACTGAAATTGTCTGGGGTCAACAGTGCCATAATTACTTTAAAATGTCAGCCCGCAATAAAATACAACAGTTCATCTGGCAGAAAGCAAATTAGCTTTGACCATGCCATAATTACCCTTTCCTGCAGAACCATTAGAAGAGATCAAATCTTCACATTCTCTGTTTGAGGAAAGGCCATCAGAGTACACTCCACCTGACAAGGATGCACATTTGCCATTTTGCAGGGGTAATTAATTGTCCTTATAATAGAAATTTTATATTGGACTTTGAAATGGAAAAAAGTGTAATAACCTGCCAGTTTTATCTTAACCATTTGCTGACACCCTTTGCCTCTTGCCATTTTTATCTCCTTTTTATTCTGAAAGTGGATTGACTTGACCAAATCTGAAAGATCATCTGCTCTAGTATGTTTCCTGACTGATGAGATATCTGTGGAGGTATATGGTAGATCTAAAACAAAAGTTAGTATGACAAAAGTCGGCAATGTTTTAAACAATAAGTGTTTTCTGGCTTAAAGGTGGAATGTGAGTAAATTACTACAACATGTCCGCGTTTCCCGCAGAGAGGTTGTTTACTTGCTGTGGTGGAGTTAGGGATGGGAAATGCAAAACAATTCCAGTTGAGAATCAATACCAACTAGCTACTGATATCATTTGTCCTTCTGCTGAACAATTCCCTCATCCATACCTTCCACTACGTTCTGCATGCCTTGCAAATAAAGGACGTCATGCTCATATCAGAGGCAGTCAGAATGAATAACAACAAAGAAGCCAAGAAGGTCATCATGGCAGACAGAAGCAATCAAAAGTGAAGCTTAATTTTACTCAGTACGATGCTAACAACATCAAGTGCCAGTGGAATTTCAAGCAAGGCTGAAAACACCAGAGACTTACTGAAGCATGTCCATGGAGCATGTCATTATGTACCTATTAAGTACCCAGCTCACCCGCTCACACCCCAACACAGCTTACGTGGTTTGCTGTTCAACATGATTCTGGTGCTGCCCATGATTCCTACTGCTATGCTAAACAGAGGGATTTTCTTGCCACTGTAACTGTTACAGATTGTGGCAAAGTGCTGTACTCGTGGTGGATACATATATATGTATATGTGTGTATATATAAATATATATATATATATATATGAAATGAAATGTACAAATAAAGATTGATAGACTGACTGAAGTACAACAAGAGTGAAGTGTTTGACATTGTCGCCTCTGTATATCTGAGCAGGCCCTTTCATTTCCACACAGTAAAATCCACAGGAATCAGAGAACTGATAAAGAATCAAATCAATGCGCAGAATCAATAATGACATTGGGCTAAGGAAAATCTAATCATTTCACATTTCTAGGTAAGGTGGCACCTGGGGGTGGGAGGCTGGGCTGTTAATATTTTTAATTTTGTCATGTTGTAATTTTGTATGTTACTTCAGAATAAAACATATTTCCTACTCCATACATTTAAAAAACATATATGTCCTCCACTATTGTACACAACCAATGTATCAAATGGTGTATCTGGTGTCAATTATTGTGCCCTGACATGTTTATATGAGCTACAACTAATCACAACAATACTCCAAGGTTACCAAACAACTTAATCTACAAATGATGCTTAAAAAGCTTCCTGCTTTGTCTTTGCTTTTACTTAGAGGAACTAAGACCTCACTCAATTCACATGCTGCTAGCTGCTAACTCCAAAATGTAGATTGGCCAGGTTGATGACATTTTGACAAGCCTACAGGAGTAAATCAATATTTAATGGACCAAGAGCTGATTGTTTACTCAGCTCTAACTGGAACTTGACAAATAAATCTGCCCAGATAACCCTGTCTGTGTTCACAGTGGGAACCTACTGTGAGAAACAGCTCGGCAGGAGGAGATGACCATGTAATCAGAAACAGCTTATCCCCTTAAAAATAAGGTGTTTAATTGTTAACTATTTCATTTGAGTAGGCTGCGTCATTTTTGCATGGATGAAGCACTATTCAAAACTTCAGTCCTTCCCTTTGTTTACTGTCTGAATCCGTCCTCTTTCTTGTCTTCTTAGTGATCTCTGCACAGAGCCACAGGTTTGCCATATGAAAAACAGCACAATAGGAGCAGACAGCGCTCAGCTGCTTAACTTTGTGGGTGTTAGGTTAAGTATAAGTTGAGTCTCAGTGCCTAATAGTGGGATATGAGTGGCTAGTTTGGCCTGCAGCTATTTTATTTTAGGTTTGGCGTTATTATGTTCGTTGTAAATTTGTCTCTTGCAAAAGAGGAGAACATCATTATAGATTCTTCTTTCTGGTCTTTTTTATTTAAAATTTGATGTTTCATTTTTGTATTTGATTGTTTGAACAATGGATGAATTAAATAATCCTTTAAAAAAAACAAAGAAACAAACAAGATATGCTTAAATCTGCTGTATCAAATGCACTTTTCTACCACCAGCTAATCTACAGTAGATACTACACTTAAAAAAATGAGAGAGAATTATTCTAAAACTGTGGTTCTC
Source organism: Cetoscarus ocellatus (assembly GCA_037902135.1). Classification (NCBI taxonomy): domain Eukaryota; kingdom Metazoa; phylum Chordata; class Actinopteri; order Labriformes; family Labridae; genus Cetoscarus; species Cetoscarus ocellatus. Next base: position 375,291 of record JBAMNC010001389.1, read on the forward strand.
AACTGGCGGTTGGGGACATTTCTGTCTTTCAGTGCTGTATGCCTATAGTAGTGTGGTAATTTATAAACACTCCAAAGCAGTAGAAAGCAAATATACTTCAATGCCAGTTGCAAGAGCATTAAAAAATAAGAGAAGAAAAAAGGTGGGAGTGTAAAATTTGCTTTTAGTTGCCCAATTTCAAAGGGCGAATCACAAAAAATCATGTATGTTTTTCTAGCACAGAAGACAAAAGAGGACAAAAAACTCCAGCATTTGTACGCTGCCCAGTACTGACATCTAAAAGCATGAAGCCATTGAGACTGAAAGATCTTTCAAAAATGAAAAAGGCTGCTAAGAAGAACAACCATGACTACTTTCAAAGAAGCTTTAATACTGTTGAATTTGTGATGCTGTAAACTCGTGTGGTTTTGTTGCAGTTTTAGTCCACACCTGTTCATTTTCAAATACATTGCAGTTGTTAAAAAAAATCCAAAATTTGAGTCGTTCATCAGAGGTGTGGGTCTTAAGGAAAGAACTCTGGACAGTCTTTGTAAGGGGATAAAATGACCCTTTACCACAATATCTGGAAGCAGAACTTTTAAAGGTGATACTGGTTTGTGTTATGGTCATCAATGTCTCTGTGGTTAATGTTGTAAGTTTTTTTTGTTTTAGTCTGTTCATGATTAATATATTGAATTCCCTGCCTCTTTCAAACCTCCCCTGCCTTTAGCAGTTGACACCTGAGGCAGAGGGAAATGGTTCCAATGCAGCAAGACAAACTGAAAATGGAAAAGGTGTGGAGTAGCTCAGTGGGACAGAAGCCCAAAGTAGTCAATCGGGACTGTATCTCAGGTAGCTGCACAAGATGTAGTGCTACGGCTGCAGCGCTGCTACTGTGCAGTTGAATCTGAATATCAGCTCAAGAGCATTGTAACCTTATCAAATTAGCTTTGGGCCCAGTCTGTCAGCCAGAGCTGCTGGGTTGGCAGCAACCACCATGATTAGTCATATTGAATTATATATTCAGAGCATGTACGACACCTTCCACATCAACACAATACGCAGAGAGACTCACACGCACACACACACACACACACACACACACACACATAGCCTCAGACCTACTGTAGAGAGAAAGACACACAAACTCACACAGTGATGAAAACAAGCACACACATGCACACACACAGACAAAAAAAACACACACTTAGGTTTCTGTTTTGGAACAGGGTGATGCGGATGTGCGTAAACAGGATTAGGAGAGACGGTTCCACTGTCACACAGACCTCCAGATTGTAATTCTCATGCCTCTCTGACAGCTTGGCACAGCACTAAGTCACCTAACGTTTGCCTTGACATGAAATCCAGACCTGGGCACGGATGAGGTTATCAGCGGGGGGAGATGAGTGGGAGGAAACGCGTCTAGTCCTATTGGGAAGACTGGTTGGTACTAATGCCTGGGCTCAGTTGACTGAGGGGGCAGGAGGAGAATTGTGCAGGGTACAAAAAAATATTCACCATGACTGCTGATTGAGATTGTGCTTCTCTCACACACGTATGAGACCTATCTAAAAGTAGCTGACAGATTACAATCCTCTTCATTAAATTTATCTCTCGCGACATAAACTTTTAATACGCACCCCAGCTGTGTGTATGGGACTTCCAGGGCAGCTTAAATGACTGCAACCTGTAATTACTGTTCCAGCACTTGATTAGAATAATCTGATTGCAATTATTCAGTGACTTTAAAATACAAGCCTGGAGCTACAGAACAATAATTCAAGGGCAGTGATTGGGAACGTGTTTCTTTTTTGGCTGTAAAATGACGTTTTAATCGACACAGAGTGAAAGAGGTTCCCTGCTAAGGAGCCAGCTCCCTCAATTAAAGCCCATTTATGAAGTGAGGGGGAAGACGATGGGCTGCGATGTGGAGTTAATCACCAGGCAGACACTTACTGAGTTCTCACGGATCAGGGAGCTAACCCCTCGAACGTGTAAACAGGCTGAACGCCGGCACTCCAGCAGGGCCACCAGGAACACACACACTCATACCCACATTTATGCCATGAGTTTCTCCGTTAGACTGGTTCACTCAGTCAAATTAATGAAACAATCTTTGAATATCTTTTTTTATTTTGTTTAAAAGTCCAAGCCTACAGGGAAATGTTTTTTTTTTTCTTTGTTTTAATAGAAACCTGATTAAACAGCAATTCAGAAACATAAATCCAAATCAAAATGTACTTGATTACACTGAAAATACAAGAAAGATGTGTCAATTAACTCCCATATTACACACAGCAACAAAGCCTGATAATTGATCGCATTTAATAGACAACTCTAATGTGTCTCATCACTCTAAGGAGTCTGTGGTAGATTAATTAAAAAAGTTATACAACATGAGGGAGACATATTGCCCAGCTGGCACTGATTCCATGGTCAAAGTGAAGGACAAACATGGTGGCTGTAATCTTTTCTAGGCCTCTAATTTGCAGGACTTTATTTCCTTGTTCTTTACCTTAGAGGAGAGGCGATTCTTGTCCCTGCCTTACAGGCTGACCAGCCCTGGGTGATTAACAGAGCTGATTAGACCTTCATACACACACATACACACACAGTACTTTTTGTCCTTCAGCAGTCAAACACTGCATGTGCATATAAAGCTGTGGGTGAAGGGCCTGTGTGTGATTACAATTCAAGATGGAGAGTCTTAAAATAAAATCTAAATTAATGTCTATTGTATTTTTGAAAGCTTAATTGTGTCTATCCTAAATTATTCTGTTTCATAATTGACTGTACAATATTAACAAAACGTGCTACCAGGAACACATTAATCAGTATTACTCTGCCTTAACCTCAGTAAGTGGCACAATAAGAGACATGCCCTCTCTAATCAGCTTCATTGTGTTATATCACCTCGGCTCTAACTATATCACAGAGAGTTCAAAGACCTCACACTACATGTTATTGCTGAAACCATCTTTAATCAGCCGCATTGGTCTTTGTTAGATCACGGGGGTCTACGTTGTAATGAAAACGCCAGCTAGCTCTGATAGCAGCCTAATTGGGAGATAATGAGCCAATAACATCAATGGCTAATGACACACCGAGTCTAAGTCACACCCCCCTCAGGCCACACAGAGGCTCATTCACCACTGATGGAGTGCATAGCTGGGGAGTCTGAAGGAGCTCGACCATGCTCTGTTCAAACATGTCTTGATGGCTTCATTAGGCTCATGAAAGGTGCTGCTTGATGCTTAAAGGTGCTTACAGTGGGCTGAACAACCACTAACAGACACAGGATCTCTAGCAAAAGTTATAGTAAATATCATTTTAACAGTATAAATCTAAAATTGCTAGTGCATGTATTTTAATGATCAGTTGAGTTAAGCATGCACAATATTGTTGACATATTTGCTTAAGCAGATTACAGCCTAAAAATTTAATGACCCGTTTCTGCAGATATGAAACTTTCTGCCAATATTTATTGCTGATAATTTTCTTACTATTTCGTCTTCATTACTTGGGGTATAAATTAAATCTTTCATGCTTGAGAAGCATGTATTTTTGGAGTTATTTCAAGTAATCTGTTGTCTGTCTCAGGGACAATCAAACTTCTTCTCCAATTTGGAATATTAAGGGTATAATTATATGCAAAATAGACTTTTTCAAAGTTTTGTTTTTAAAAAAGAAAAACGTGTCCATGGCCTGTCTATAAACCCACCTAAGATCAGTAAAATCCATCATCTGCCTTTACTGCTTGCTTCCCCAATGATCAAATGTATGCTTCAACAGTCTGTTTGAACTTCCCTCCCTAATGGTATAATAAGCAGAGATGCTAACTCCTCCAGATGAGAGACACTCCCTATACCCAATTGTTGTTTGACCATCAGGTGGCTACAACAAAAGGAACATCTCTAGGTATGTCTGTTTGGCCACAATGAACACAGTTCTGGAAAAATAAAGCCACATCCACGTCTTGTGAGCGGTGTGGTCAGAGACAGCCCAGGAGGATTCAAACAGCCAATACTGAGCAGGGCTGGAATAGAGGGATTTATAGCAATGCCAAAACCCAATATCTAAGTGGATATTTTGGCAAGAGATTTTCGAATTATGCTCTGAGGACACTTGGGATGGCACATTTTTATTTGCCCAGGTTGGGACATGGCTGTTTGAAGCTGTCAAAAAGGCTGATCAGACTTATTTTTATCCTGCAGTTAAAAATTGATTTGACATAGGATGAACATGTTACCCAAAAAAATACTTGCAGTTATATATTACACATCTATCATTCTGTGTTTCCAACAAGACAGTTGCCAATTCAGGTGGTGGTGGGTTTGGCGAGCATTCATTGCTTGTCTAAATCAGTGTGCGCTCTTCTTAAATAAGAAGTTTCCCTGCACATATTAAGGACACAACAAAAAAATGTCTCAAACTTTAGAGAAGAGTTTTTAATTTTTTTTGAGTCATGACCCCAATACTAGAAGACACTTGTGGACCTAAGGTTAAGAATAGTTGCTTTAAAGACCACCATAGAGACATCAGTATCAGTTAGTGTATGACTACAAAAAGGGTTTTTTTGTCTTTTCTTTTTGCAATGATGGAAAAGGTGGACAGGGAATTTCGTCAAGGTGGACACCTTTCCTATAACTATAAAACCGTGTAATAGTTTAATGTCAAAGCACAGGGGACCATGAAAAAAGAGAGGCATGTATTGGTATTTGTTGTAAACAGTTTGGGAAATACTTGCATATCAAATTTTGCAAAAATCCATAAACTTACAACTCTGATAATTTCACGTTCAACAGAGAGAAAAAAAGTACACAACGTTTGCAAAAAGCAGCACAAAAGCTTTTTGGTTTGTTGCTACACTGTACTGGTGTGAATATTATGTGCAGTTTTTGTTTGTTTGTTTGTGTGTTGGAGTGTGTGTGTGTGTGTGTGTGTGTGTGTGTGGGGGGGGGGGGGGGGGTGTGCTGAAAGCTTAAGCGCTGTATGAGTGTGTGGGCGTGGGCACCAGAAAGTGGGTTGAAGGGGGCTGAACTTTTGTCAGGTTTCAACAATGAGCTAGCTAACAGTAAACAAGCCTGATGATGCATAATCACATTAAGAGAGGCACCAAGCATGGAAGAACGACCCGGCTAATCCATGCTGTGCTAGCTCTATAACCTGCATATAATCCTGGAGAGAAGGAACGAGGTTGAGTGGAAGAGAGAGGCGAAAATGAGAGAGGTGGACCAACAGAGGCTTTGGAATTGAATTACTAGATGTTAAAGCTTTAGGCCAATTAACCAGGTGTTTAATTCTCTGCCCTCTTGTAGCTAACATTAATATGTTAGCAGAGAAGAATATGAAATGAGAGGAAAAATACCTAAGGATGTGTGGATAGCTCCTCAAATATATACTCTAATGTAAAAGACACAGAGTACGAGTAACAATTCTGCAAAAAAATTAAGAGATACTCAGAGATGATTACTTTCAAAATGTGTCGTGAAAGCAATTGTCGGAAACAATGAGATATGTAATAGACAGGGTTTACATTAGCTGTTTTTTCACTGTGTTTGGCTGGTATAAGGTGAAGTTGTCTGGCACATATAGTTATGAACAGCAAAATGTCTGATGGGGAAAACATCTCGGTTGCAACATAAATTTATATGGGAATTACTTAGTTTAAATGACTGCATTTACAGACCTAAAAACTGTGCTGCCAAGAGAACTTTAATATTAACCAAAAGCAATTTTATACTATTACATTATGCTTTGTGCAGGGCAGATTTATTGCTTAATTATTAATTTGAAAAAAAACCCTCCACAATTACGCATAAATATTTACAGAAGCTTGCACAGACATTACATCAATATTTCAACAGACAAAAAAAACTTGCTTTGAAAGAAGTCATATAATACTTCCCTGTGGTTAACTTGTATCAGTCTACCATTGCTTCGTCCTACCATTGTTTCGTCAGTTTAAACTCATTGGCTGGCTGTAGCCACCCCACTGCAGACTGTAAAATGAAATATGACCTCTTTAACATTCAAACAGACATGTACTGTATCCAAGCTTACATGAAGTTAAGGTCTATAATTTCTAAAAAGTAGAGCAAAGTCTGAATGTCTGCATTACACTGAGTAACTTCATCAAGCATTAATGGTCCACTTTAAAACTGCTACTTGTGTGCAATATATAATGCATGTATATTAAATCGTCCTGATTACACAAAACGTTTTTCATAAAACATTCAAAAACTCAGCAGCATGGAAGCTGACCAATGCCACTTTTGTATGGACAAAAATTAAAATAATAAAAAATGGAGATAGGAGGTATTATAAATACATACATGTATACATATACATATATACACATAGACAGACGAGGAGAAAATTGTGAGTACCCTTTCGTTAAAGAAAGAAAAACCCACATGGTCATTGAGATAACCTGAAACTGACAAAAGTAATAATAAATAAAAATTTACTGAAAATCAACTAATGAAACTCAAAAATTGTTTTTGAATTGTGGTTCAACAGAATCATTTTAAAAAATAAAATCATGAAACTGGCCTGGACAAAAATGATGGTACTAATGATTTGACCATAGGGACATGTTAAACTAAGGTGTGTCCTGTAATTAGCATCACAGGTGTCTTCAAACTTGTAATCAGTCAGTCTGCCTATTTAAAGGCTGAAAAGTAGTCACTGTGCTGTTTGGTATCGTGGTGTGTACCACACTGAACATGGACCACAGAAAGCTAAGGAGAGAGTTGCCTCAGGAGATTAGACAGGAAATTATAGACAAGCATGTTAAAGGTAAAGGCTATAAGACCATCTCCAAGCAGCTTGATGTTCCTGTGACTACAGTTGCACAAATTATTCAGAAGTTTAAGGTCCACAGGACTGTAGCCAACCTCCTTGGACGTGGGTGCAAGAGGAAAATTGATGACAAACTGAAGAGACGGATAATATGAATGGTAACCAAAGAGCACAGAACAACTTCCAAAGTTTTCAGAGGTGGACTCCAAGGTCAAGGTACATCAGTATCAGATCGCACCAACCGTCACTGTTTGAGCCAAAGTGGACTTAATGGAAGGACACCACTGCTGAAAGCAATTTATAAAAAAGCAAGACTGGAATTAGCCAAAATGCATATTATCAAGCCACAAAGCTTCCGGGAGAATGTCCTTTAGACAGATGAGACAAAACTGGAGCTTTTTGGCAAGTCACATCAGCTCTATGTCAGCTCAGATGCAAAAATGAAGCATACAAAGAAAAAGACACTGTACCTACTGTGAAACATGGAGGAGGATCAGTTATGTTCTGGGGCTGCTTTGCTGCATCTGGCACAGGGTGTCTTGAATCTGTGCAGGATACAATGAAATCTCAAGACTATCAAGGCATTCTGGAGCCAAATGCGCTGCCCAGTGTCAGAAAGCTTGGTCTCAGTCACAGGTCATGGGTCCTCCAACAGGATAATGACCCAAACACACAGCTAAAAATACCCAAGAACGGCTAAGAACAAAACATTGGACTATTCTGAAGTGGCCTTCTGTGAGCCCTGATCTAAATCCTATTGAACATTTGTGGAAGGAGCTGAAACATGCAGTCTGGAGAAGAAACCCTTCAAACCTGAGACAGGTGGAGCAGTTTGCTCACGAGGAGTGGGCCAAAATACCTGTCGACAGGTGCAGAAGTCTCAGTGAGAGTTACAGGAATTGGCTGATTACAGTGATTGCCTCAGAAGGTTGTGCAACGAAACACTGAGTTAAGGGAACCATCTTTTTGTCCAGGCCAGTTTCATTATTTTGTTTTTTAAAATGATTCTGTTGATCCACAAATCAAAACCAACGTCTGATTTTCATTAGTCAGTTTTCAGTAAATTTTGATTTATTATTACTTTTGTCAGTTTCAAGTTATTTCAGTAACCATGTTTGTCTTTCTTTGTTTAACGGAAGGGTACCAACAATTTTGTCCACGTCGGTATATACATACATATATACATGTATAAATATATAGATATACACACACACACACACACACACACACACACACACACATATATACATATGTATATATATATATATGTGGGTATGTGGGTGGGGGTGTGTGTGTGTGTGATATTGGCAGATAATGCTTAACGTCAAGAATTTTGGTCAAAATCTCTGCCAGGTGTAGTTTTATAAAACATCCCTCATACAAAATATATATGGTTAAGTAAGAAAAAGAGAAACAGTAAACTATTTTTAAAGCTTCTTTTTTTTAAGTACATTAGAATGAGAAAAATGACTTTGTCTTATGAAGTATTATGTTGAACTTGCACTAACGTAAGCCGCACTCTTTTCACTTTACTTTTCAAACTTTGCTGAGCAAACTTTTTCTGCCAACTACTGTACAGCTGAGGGAAATTCGTCATTGTCAGCCTGTGGATCAAAAATGGAGAGTGGGTGAAAATGACAGATACAGCAAAAGTAAAGAAAGAGGAGGTGGGTGGAGACGATATGGGGAGTGGGGATACGGGAAGATTGGAGCCAGACAATGAGCAGTGGTGGAGATTGGTAATGTGTGTATGTGTGTGGGTGGAGTAGGTGTGTGTGTGTATGACAGAAAGTGAAACAGAGTGAGAGGTCCTTGAAAACTGATGCTGGGAGCCCAGGCCCAGCTGGACTTTCAGCACTGCCAGGTGATTCTGTCTGCCCTTTGCATCCCACAGTCCCCAACAACTACAAAACCTCCACATTCTTCTGATCATCCCTAATTTTTTTTCTGTACTGTATCTTTACCTTCAACCTTCTTTGTGCCCTTCACTGTACTAAATTTCTGTTACCTCATCAGCTGAATGAGAACATTCATGATCACTTTAGTAAAACCATCACAGGGAAATTACATTACAATTCTGGTGACACTGTAATCTTAAATAGAAAGTATGGTTAGATATGAAAAAATCTATCAAACATTAAAAGCAAATTTCAGAAGCACAATAAATCTGCAGTTTGTGTAAGATTATACTCAAGAGTGTTTTGAGCATAACAGGGATCAGAAGTGTGAACCTGCAGGCTGAATTTTTTTTGTTTGTTTTTTTTACGCAGCAGATTTTAGTGCTTTCCAGGAAATCCATCACCCCATTTAAATTTCTCCCCTGTAGTCAGGTCATCAAACACGAAGAAAATATACAGGACACTGTATAAAACAGGCTGATGTTCAGATATAGGTTTTATTTCACCGACATATTCCCACAACATCAGAAAAAATTAACAAGATGTCCTGAATATTTCTTGGCTTTTGCCTAATGTTTGCATTTAACACATTGGACATGGGAACAAGTATTAATATTTCTAAGCAAAATTATTGGAGGCTCTTATATAATCTGTTAAAAATATTAGAAACATAACTCCCTATTGCATGAGAACTATTACCCTGTGTTTTTCTACATGTTTCTAGGTGCTTAACATTTGGTGAAGAGAGTGTGCAAAGGATGGCCTGGATCAAAATTGAGGGATGCTGCCTCTCAGTTTTCAACTTACCTTGAATTTACCAGAGAATCTTCTGATAGTCATATGTGGTGTTGGGCTGTTGTGCAGTCTGCGAGAGCAGTCAAAGTTTGTTGCGATCTTGTGGATGTAAAATATGACCACCTTTCCAGTGGGTCATCTAGTAGGATCATACTGCACAAGAAACGTCAGACTTTAAACCAGGTCCATGGTAGTTTTAGACACACATTTTCTGTACACCAAGGACAGGAACATGCTTTGTCGACTCCTCTCCTCATTTTGAGACACCAATCAGGCAACATGTGTATTTGCTATAAACAATATTGGCACTGAGCAAAGGTAGGAAATGGGAAAGGGATCTGCACTGCTTGCCAAAACTACTTAATTTCAAAACAATCATCACAGAAAAAGTGATGCAGAGTAAAATGAAAAATTTTGAGCTTGAGAGGACAGTCATGTAATTAGTAATAATACACAATGTTTTTAATACAATAGATGTGATTACCGTAATTTCTTCCATTGAGACCAATATCCAAATTGCAATTGGGCCCCATATTATAACTAGGTCAGGGTCCACCCAAACAAATAAGGGCTGGCTTGCAATTACTGACCTGGGAATAATCAAAGGTTAATGTGGTTATTACTTTTAGTTTGTGTTTTAAACAGTGCAGCTCTTCAGGCTTTCAGCATTTGTTTATTTTACAGACACAGCTATTTATTCCTTTATGGTGGTTTTGCATGATGCCACTCCACCAAAGAAATCCTTTACTGTGCAAGAACAAGGAAGTACTGCAGAGTGCCACTAAGTCCAGCAAGGCCAAGAAAAGAGAGTTTATAACTGAGAATGAGGAGGACTCGCAGTTTAACTCCAGTGTGTCTTCAACATTTCGGTGTCTTGTACATTCCTGAACTGTCGCGCTCATTAAATGCTGTAATGTTGCCCACCAGTACAAGACATAGCACACGTCTTTACCAACTTGAACTGACCTGACGACACAATTATTTTTGATCTACTGCACAAACATAACGCCTGGTGTTTACTGATGCCAAAAGGTTTCTGCTCAGATATAAAAAAATGACAGGAGGAACTGCAGCTTATTCTTCTGATGACTGAAACTGTGAGTGAGGAAAGAAGAGTAGATGACAATAAGTCATTTTTTGATTATTATTTTTATCACAGAAGATCGCTTTGTTGATTTTAAAGACCTTAGGAAAACCATTTTTTTAAATAAAGAAAAAAATAAACCCATCCTTAATGTAATTTTCGATCATCCCTCTTTTTGAAATATGAAAATTCAAACTCTGATATGTTTAGTTTTGTGTCCTCACTGTAATTAAATTGCATAATGTTAGATGACAGTTAAATGCTGTTTACATAAACTGGTCAAGTCAAGCTACAGTAAAAGATAGTAATGAATTCTGAACTATTTTCAAGCTCACAAGCAGTGGCTTTTAGTTTATCAGTCCATACTTAAATTAATTTACTGACTTTTGGTGAAAACTGCAAATACTTATAAAGAAGAAAAAAAAGTCAGTTATTGTAGATTAGAAATGTGTTGAGTGCAACACAACAACAAAAACTGTCATCTTATGTACAGTCTATAGTATTTGCTTGTTTCAAATCTCTGTTAACATAATATTTTTTTTTCTGTTGCAGTTCGGCTTAACCCCATAAGATTCCCATGAGTTTCTTCTGTTCTCCCCTTCCTTGCGTCTTTGTTGTTCTCTCCTTGTCTTTTTTTTTAGTGTGTTCGTCAGCGATGTTTTGCCCTCGCGGCTCTGCTGGCCCGGCACACCTGTATACAAACAGCTCCTCACCTCTCCCCCTGACTCTGATCAGTTCATCAGCCTGCAGTACACTGCTCTTGATTCATTCTTTGCCAGATAGTTGGTCAAATCAGAGTGGTTCATGCTATGCTTTAAGGCAAACTCAGTCATATTTCTACATCACTTGTGAATCACTGTGTTTCATGCACTCTCTGGTGTCCCAGTTTGTTTTTTTCTGCCTCATTCTTACCCACCTGCTACAACATAGCATCTGAGCTAACAAGAGCCAGTCTCTACCCACTCCACCAACTTCAGCTCACCTATTACTATTGCAATGTGGTGTGATGTAGGTTCCCAAGCCCAAAAACCACTTAATGAATTAGTAAAAGAAAATTTTACTTGTGTATTATTCCACTATTCTGCATCACCCATTGCTATATTTTACTGATGTATTTTGTTAGATATCAAATCAGACTGAAAGACTGTTAACTGATTAAGATCAGTACTGTACTTTATAATTTATTAAATTTGGGAACACAGCATATATACTTCTATTTGGAGATATTTACTTACCTGTGTTGTTCCCATTTATGGAACAATAAAAGGACAGTACAATATTCTCTTTTGACGAGCATCATTTTGATAAAGAACCATTAAAGTAAGGACTATTTTTTTCTCAAAAAGGACAAAACTTTTTGGATCTGTAAATATTCTACTTTCTGGTTTGTTTAGAACTGCCAGGCAATCTGTAAATTGTAAAAAGTGTACTTCACAAATTATGTTGTATACTTGTTATTTTTACTGAAATTTTACAAGTAGTTGCTCACAATCTATTTCCCTTCTTTCTCATTCAAATTTATGTCAAAAGCAGATAGAATTATTTCAAAGTATCGATGTGTACTTTTCTTTCTCAAATAAGATTTATTAAAAAACAAACATACAACTCATACAGGTTGATAAACTACTTAACAAGTACTTCGAGAACATTTCTGATAAAGTCCTTTTTACTTTTAACTCAGTAGATCCAAAGTGTTCTACTGTTACCGGTACCTGAGTTAAAATTGTAAAAGTACTTTTACTTGAGTAAAATATGCTTGAACTCTCTTGATGCAGGCTTGCACATTTATGAAATAGAGCAGATTGCTATAATTTATAATTGAATTTATATACATAATCCAATTTTGAGGTCTTAATACTATGAACTGCCGATGAATACACTCAAAAGAGCAGAGTACCAGAAAATAAACCAGCAGAATAAAGTCAGGTGGGTCAATGTCACGTTGCACCTCTAACCCCCTAATGAATTTATTTAAGTGGGAAACACTGCAATAAAACTGCACAGTAAGCAGTCATGAGACTAACTTTAAAAGGCTTTTAGTGATGTTGATGTTGAGCCATATGGCAACAGATGTCAGTTGGTACAAAATCCATACCAACTTGCATTAAGAGTTTGACCAATCATTTTGATTTTTTTGGTTTGTCAAATTAGTACAAAAGAGTATGTTTCTTGTTATGTAGTTAAAGGAGTGAAAAGTGTCACTTACAGTAATATTAGAAAAACATAATTGTAAAAGAGGGAGAAAGGGGGAGAATGAGGGGAAACTGGGTTTGAATCACAGCCAGTCACTTCAAAAGCCTGAACTTGGCTTGCTGATTCCTTTTAAAAATGTTCTTATGCGCCCAAGGAGGAGAAAAGTGCTGTTCAAAAAGAAGGAAAGTTAAAAAATGAGACCAAGGAGTGAAAGGAAATAAAACTGATGAAGCAATTAATGTGAAGTTATGACAGAAATACTGGTGGGTGGAGTTAAAGCCTCCACCCCACTGACCTGTTTTCAAATAATCAGTGAGGTGAAAAAAAAGATTAAGTCCATGTGAACAATTTTCACACTCTAGCAGACAAAGGGAAGGACCAGTGCACAGATGAGAGGCTTGGATGCATTGTACTACCCCACTTAAATCTTACTTTCGTTTCACTAAATGTGTTATTTGAGTTGGCAAAGAAGCAGGTTTGTCCCATGGAGCAGCAGGGAGTCTAGCCAGGACTTTGCCAAGTTTGCTGCAGCCTTCACCTCGACTAGCCGGTGACCTTAAACTTAGTGGGTGGTTAAACTCTGTGGTGAAGACAGGAGGGGGAGAGGGGTCCGTGGAAAGGAACAAATAGAGAATAAGTATAACCTCCAGCAGGCAGAGTTCAGTGTTTGGTTTTTTAATCTTTTCTTCCTCATGAACCTTTACTCAACACATGAGGGGAAAAGAGGAATATAAATTTAAGAAAAACGGAAAGAAATCAATAAAATCCATACAAACAGACTGAAAAAAGAAAGAGATTGTGGCTAACACTTAAAAGTCAAAGCCACAGCAGTTAACACAGGTCTGGTTTGCCCTAGACTAAGGGTTTTTTGACATAATATGAATAACAGGGATGGAAAATCTTTCTGTTTCCTTTTCAATAGTGGAAATAAAGACCATTAGACTTAGAAGTATATATACTGTTATGTAAAACAAAAATAATGCAGCTATTATAGAAGTGGAAAAATCCTATAAAGCCCTTCAGTGATTGGCCCTGGAAAGGAAAGCTATTATTTCACATTTCTAAGACAATAAATCATCGGATATTATGGGACTTGTCAACTGAAATGACTTTCTAAACTCATAAGCTATATATTCAACACAGGCAATTAAAGTTGGATACAGCTGATCCCATATTTGGCTTTAAGATATACAAACAATAAACCGCTTCAGCTAAATAAAACATGGCCTTACATTTTTGTGAAATATGCCAATCCCATCGAAAACATAATTTATCACTTTCCTCTTTGTACTGAGCAGCTTACAAAATTATTGAGCTCTTTTGTAGCCGATATTCCATCATCGCCGTCCATTAAATAAAAGATGATGTGATCATGTGTTGTTTCATTTACAGCATGGATTAGAGTGAGGTCAGTTGTACATAAAAACATTCAGGATAAAGGCTCGCAATTAAACTTGACGGCTTATTTTAATGGCTGTGTTTGTGCTCAGTTTGCCAAAGATTCATGAGTATTGCTTGAAAGGTCAAGACTCGGGGGAGGACTACTCACGACAATACTGAACAGGAGCCATCCAAGCTTGCCAACTTGATGAACCTGCAGGGAGGAGCCCCAGACACTGAACTCCATGAAACACTCCCTTAAAAAAACATGCTTTGCCATCTTAAACTCGCAGGATTTTGAGGGATGAGGCCCATCTCACCATCCTCGTGCAGACCACTATATGGACATAAAAAGAGAAGTGAAGACAGAAAGCTTTGCTGTGAGGAGGACAGGAGAACAAGAGGAATCATGTCAGGGTCTGCAGCTGCAGTTTGAGGTTGGATTTAGAGAAATGACGTCTGGCAGCACGAGCAGGGTCAAGTCCTTCTGGCCAGGAGCTCCAGCAGCCATCTTGGCTGTAAGTCCCAAGTGCAACAAGAGGGAGAAGGGGATGGGTGTGTGGGGCACTTTATGAGGTACATTGGTCTGCTGGGAGCGACCATTTCCTTCTTCCCACAGTTGTACTAATGCAGCTTCTATTTTCCTTTCATACAGTTTATCTTTGATCAAATATATATCGCTATGTGGAGCGGCAGTGTAAACAGCTACATAATTGGGAGCAGAAATCATTACTTCCTGTAGTTATATTTGCTATTAGGATGATGATACTAGGAAGGGGATTCGTAATCAAGGCATCAAATGTTGAATGTAGTCCTCCTCCCCAAAAGAACACAGAGATGGTTTCCCCTTTCTTCCTGTTTGGGGAGGTAAAAGATCAAACCAAAAATAACAATTAAAAAAAATGGGATTGTTAAAATAATCTGTGACATGTTTTACTCCCTTTCACCTTTTCTTTGTCGTTCTTTCATGCTCACATCAACAACAAACATACATAGATCACTCCATCTTTGGGGCCTCCTCCATGGGAAAAGTAGACGAGCCATGGCGGCACAGTGTTGATCCAGCAGATAAGCTGACCAATTGGGTTCATTTATCAAGGAAAACCTTTGCTCAAAACGTGATCCCTGTGTGATGAAAAGCCTTGTGACAACTTTATCCCATCCACGTTTCTGTGGTTCTTGGCAAGGTTGCCTATCAGAAACCCCTGCAGTGTTGTTTCAGATCTTTAGTGGACTACAACAGGACATCAGTTAAAACAAATATGTAAATCTAGGAAGAGTAGGGGCTCTGGGGAGAGCCTGAATAATGCTCTGCAGATAGGACCACGTCTGATCAGACAGAGAAATCACCTTTAATGTCTTCATACTGCAAAAACAGTTACATGAGATAAATTAAGGCAAGTAGTGACAGATCAGAGAGACAGAAGGTAAATAAAACTCATCTGGAGCGGGTCTCTGTCTATCCTCTTTAAAAGTCGAAACTCAATACTCATAGCAGATCTGAATTCTGAGCAGTGATAATAGCTGAATATTCATTTTTGTGCAAGCGGAAGACAAACATTCCCGTCCTTAATGACATCTCCTGGGAGGAAGTTCATTACACAAGATTGTTACGCAACAAAACCCTGTCACTTTCAGAGGTCAGGAGAGGTTCACAAAACTAACATTAGCGCAAAAAACCCAGTGGCAACTGGGTCAGTGACACTTCCTACATGAAATAAAAACTTACAGAGATTTGGGATGTGAGTAACATCATTCTCCTGGTAGGTGTAATAAAATTTTACTGTACTGGCCTACTTAATGTCAGACAGCAAAACAGCAATAATTACAGCACATTAAAACTTTATGTTGCAACAGTCAGTAAAGGAGCATCGAAATGTCAAACAACCAGGCCAACAATTCTCCATAATGCCTCATTAATGCTGAATGTTCATCTTCCAGAAAAAAAGAGGATATTTCATCCTATTTCTGTGATTTGGGCTAACTAAGTTATGTCTTGTATGGCAATCTAAGAGATTTTTATTTAAGGGTCAGAAGCAGGGTCTTCATTACACCAGTATTTTACGTGTCATTGTCCTGCACATGAAAATATCGACCAAAATGTTTGATGGGTAAACTGACAGATAAATGCAAAGCAAAAAATTACATAATAGATACTGTGTGAGTCTGCTTGAAAGATATTTTAGGATACTTTTAAATTAATTCTTATTACAATTTTATGATTATGCTTTATAGTGCATGTACAGTGCTCTTCAACTGACAACAAACCTCAAACTAAAAAAATCCCATAGAAATGTCTAGTTATCTTATATTAATTTAATCCATCTATTCTTATTTTTGTGGAAAATCTAGAAAATAAAAACACATTTTTTATCACAACATTCATTTGCTTCTTTGGGCTCCTGCAGTGTGCACCCACTTCACATTTACTCCAACAGAGAAAAAAAACAACTTGAAAGTTATAGCATTGTTAAAAGATAGAAATTCTAAAATGTTCATGATGTTTATACTGGTAAATCAAACTTGATTTGTGTGATCGCTTTTCATTTGGAGATTTTTTTTTTCTTTGACAGGAAAACAATGAAAAAAATCTGAAATCATGATTTGTGAGAATGAAAATCAGAGGGGATTTTTAGACCACATCACCCAGCCCTATATCTAGTGTTCTTTGCTAGGTTTACATGACCAGCTAAAGGAAACACCAGCAATTTGGAAAAGTGGTCTTGGATGCAGTATGGCTTTACATATCAGGGAAGCCATGTTTTTGTCATTGTTAGTACGATACCTCTCTGG
This sequence comes from Cetoscarus ocellatus, assembly GCA_037902135.1. Taxonomy (NCBI): domain Eukaryota; kingdom Metazoa; phylum Chordata; class Actinopteri; order Labriformes; family Labridae; genus Cetoscarus; species Cetoscarus ocellatus. The sequence continues at coordinate 392,217 of JBAMNC010001389.1, forward strand.
GCCAACTTTATTCCACACAGAAAATCCACAAGAACTAATAAGGGAACTGATTAAGAATTGGCCTGACAGGCAGAATCGCTAATGGCATTGGTTTTGAATTAAATCTCATCAGTTCCTATCCCTTGTGTAGAATCTATACAATGACAGATAGCACTACAAGAGCAGCTCATAGCTGCAGTGAAACTGCAAGTTGTGTACTCTTCCAAGTGCAATGGAGATTTTCATGGATGAAGGAGTTTAGACCTTCATTCATAAAAACATCCCAGAAGTAGACGGTGTCTTTTGTAACAGTGCAACTTACACTCCAGATTGTACATTAACTGGAAAACGGCAAAACTATTGTCTTTTCCTCTAAATACAAGCACTGTGCAAATATAACCAATCATATAAATTACTGGAAGCTAAAAAGAGAACATAAAATGAAAACTAAAAGTAAAAGTACAGCCTGCTTACTGAAGTACCATTAATTTCGGATTATAAAGTTTTCTTGAACTGGTTTATTTTATTATCAATACTGTGAAATGTCATAAAGTAACCTTGGTGGCGCAGGAGGTAGTGCTGGTGCCCATAGCTAGAAGGTTGCTGGATTGAGTCTCCAGTCGGCCAGGGTCTTTCTGTGTGGAGTTTACATGTTCTTCCGATGCATGTGTGGGTTTTCACCAGGTACTCAGATTTCCTTCCACACTCCAACAACATGCTTCTTAGCTTATTTACTGACTTTTTATCGCCCAAAGGACTTAATGTGTGTATAACTGGTTGTTTATCTCTGTATGTCACCCCTGAGATTGGCTGGTGACCAGTCCAGGGTGTATCATGCAAAAGGGATAACATGGTATAACCGGAAATGGATATATAACATTGAGTAAACCCTCCTTATTCTTTACATAAAAGGCATGTATAGCTGTCATCTTATACTTGATATTCAAATATCCATCTGAGCATGAGCGTACAAATCCACACTTGAAGTGTAAATAAACATTCAAATAAAACATAAACAGCTGAACAGCACAACAGGGCGCCTGGAGCAGTAAACCACCTGATGCAGCGGAGGATACTTCCAGCACAACCCGGTCAGCCAGTGCTTTCTTGACCTCAATAACAGCTGCATCTAGTCTGCCCAACACCAACGGACAAAGAAGACGCCTTAAGGAAATGAAGGACCAGCAAAGCCACTGTAAGGGATCATTAACAACACCTAAATATTTGAGGAGCACCATGTGGAAGCACTTTGGGCTCCTCTGTGTGTGCAAAGTAACTGGCCCACTATGACACATCCCCGGGCCCATTTGTCGGCCTTTCACCCACTGTAGTCCAGCGGTGCCTTGTCGAGTGCTCAGCCCAGTGCTTCCAAGTATTCCTTGGCAGACTCCCCCGCCAAAGGCAAGAAAAAGGCCATCACAGACAAGATTACAAGCTTCCTGTGCAAGGACATGTAGCCTCACATCAGGTAAATACTAAAATGATGAAACAGAAGTGCCTTGTGTTTGTTGCAAGTGGGGGAGGATACACGTTAAAAACAAAACATCTTTGGTTATTAACATGTATACTCAAAAACCTAGCAAGTTTGATTTTTGAGAAAAGTGACAGCCCTGGTATACAGATATTTCAACTTGATGTAACATCCAGAAAATCTGAAACGTCCATTGATTACACTTGCAAATTAAATAATTTCGGCACAATAACAAAATTTGCATGTGCTGCTGCTGCTGGGTGTCAAAAGGAATGCACTCAAAGAAAAATATAAGAGAGGAGTCCCAAGTTTTGTCGAAGTATCTCACACTGTAACAGGCATGTGTACTGTATGTATGAATTTTTGATGGAAGGAGTGTGTGAGTGTGTGTGTGTGTGTGTGTGTGTGTGTGTGCTGAGTCTGGGAAACACTGTAGCTGTGGATGCACACTGCACCGTGCACTGATTGATGGTTGCTGTCCATGCAGGCCTACATTTTTTGAGTGGATTGGAGTCATAGCACATGAACAAACACAAGATGGAAGACGGTGGAACTCTCCACTACAAAGAACAGCAACACTGTCTGCACCTCATACACACACACACACACTGTAGAGAAACAGTTTCACACACATCCACACACACCACACCAACAGATCCACTTCCCCAACTCCACTGCTTGAAGATCTACCTGCCAGCTGCTGCCAGTCGCAGGGAAAGATGGGCTTTGTTGGTTTTGTGAAGCCCACCGACAAGACCCCCCTGGAGACTGCAGGTCTCCAGCAGCAAAAGCCTCAGCCTTATCCACTCCACCGCACAGGCAATCTGTTTTCTATATTGCCAGCCTGTATCACTGTACTATGCACTATAGAACAGCAATTGAGCAGGAAATTAAGTTAGGGGATCGGTATTTGGCAGAGGAGAACAGGCTGGTGTGGTCTTCCCTCTCCACATACAAGGATCATTAAATATCATACGAGTTTCTTGATAAATTTCCTCCTCTCCTCTCTGCCATTACAATCAGCTCAACCTCTTCTCTGTCTGTCTGTCTCTTTTCTTTCTTCCTCAATTTCCCTCCCATCATCTGCCCGCTTCTCTCCCGTCTTGCTGTGTTTGTAGAGTGTATGAAACAAAACATCCTAATGGATGTTTGAACAGCTTGAGATGTGTCGGCCTGGGAACTGCCTCCCTGTGACGGGGAGCTCTGACAAGGAATTGAGACCACGACAAGAGGAAGAAAGGGGTATATATTTCTTTCTCTTTTCCTTTGTTTATTTCTTTTTTTCTCTCACTGGGTCTCTCTTTCCAGGCTCCCTCCTTTCTTTGTCTATTTTCTCTCATTATATCCCTGTACGTACAAATAAAGGCTTGGGTCTCAGCATTTTTTGGATGGGACAGGTGTGAGGAGCCCATTTTTTGCCTTCTTATTCTTCATCTTTTCCAGTCTTTTTCTGTCTCTGTCCTGTACCTCTATCCCTTAACTAGTGTAAGAAGATGGACAATGAGCAAAGGAAAAGGGACACAGAAACTAGGTCAAAGAGCCACACAAAAAACAATGTCACACTTCTGTTAACACATGACTGTGCACAACTCAAGTTTTATGTCTTATGATGGAAATTGACTTTTTGTTTCTGTTCTTCAAATCTTTCCCAAACTTGAGCACGAAGTGGACTAATTTGAAATGTAAAAATCATCGAGGGCCTACCAGAGACCCTACACAACCATTATTCTACAAACAAAAATCTTAAACTGCCAAAGAATATTCCAACAAAATGTAAAGTAAAAAGGAGACACTTAAGTTCAACCATCATGCTACCATTCTGTAAACTCTTCGATACAAAAAAACTATTTTCATTTTTTTAAATTTTATTTATTTTGTTTGCTTAATTTTCCGTAAATGACCTTTTGCTGTCCACCCGAAGTATCACCGAGGCCCACTCGAGGGCTGTAGCCAAACTCTGAAAAACAGTGTTTATTCATTTGTCAATAATAAACTTTATTGATTTTTTTTTTTTAAAGAAAATAAATGCAAAGTGATTTTAGGTTAATTTTGGATACCCAAATTCCTGAGATCTTCAAACATCAAATGAAATAAAATCTGATGTGCAAGCCAGATTTTATAGAACAACACCGATACAGTAGTACAAAAGGCTGAGGCATACACTATCATGTCCACCATTACAGCCACAATCACACACATTACACAAAACCTGCCGCTATTAAAAGTTAACTCTCATTTACTACAGCATAAGACATGAGGCAGAATCAGAAGATTCTTCGTGTTCGCAACCTGCTTACATAATTTTTCTTTTGAATTTTTCCCTTCATTTATCTATTTAAATTTTATGATCTTATCTATTTCGATGTCTTTGTTTGATATTCCTTCTACTAAACTGTGTATACGAGCAACTGAAACAACAGAATTTCCCTTGGGGATTAATAAAAGTATTTCTAATTCTGATTCTGATCAGTGCTTGAGATGTACAAAGAAACACTGATACAGTGCTGGCAGGGCATGGCGTAACTTTCTGAAAGCTTTTTGCCTAAATTGTTATATTCTTGCATATAAATAAAATGCTGGCACACTAGGATGAAAACAAATTGTGTGTAGCACTGATTTGTTTGAAAAGTGAAAGACAACGTGCATCCTCATAGGCTATAAGTCTTCCCGCCACAACAGTCCCAGCCTGCAGGCTAAGACAGCTCAGCTAATAAAGGTGGCAGAAGCACAAGTCAACATGGCAAAACCAAAAGAGCAACACTGTCGGAAGGAAAGTGTGCATTGTGGACTTTATGGACGCAATTTAATTCTTCATAGAATAAGACACTAAAAAAATGTCTTCTCTCTGGAAGCACGCAAAAACAGACTGTGGATGTGTTAAATTGTGACCTAATCCTACATTCCAGATTTATAATATGTTTATTTGCAATAATCATTTAAACGCTTCTTCTAACCATCAATGTGAGAGTGGACATACAGTACATCAAACACATATGTGCTGGTTATAAAACATGTGAACACAAGTTTTAACATAATGCTTAAATGCCTTCTTGAAACCACTTAGACATATTAAATGTCTAATTAGTGATATTAATACATAAAGGAGGGAGTTGGGGAACACTGACTGAGGAACAGTAATAACACCATAGCACTTTATGGAGCACCTTGAGCAGGACCATTACTCTCTATGACAAGCTTTCTTTCCTCATAACTTACCCTTTTTTACCCTTTTTAGAAACACTTTTTAATTCTTCTTACTGAATGTATGTATATTGTGTGTGAGAGAAGCTGATCACCACTGTTCAATTTTCTACGGGATCAATAAAGTTCTATCCAATCTAATCTAATCTATTTATATTTGAATAGTTTAAAAACTAAAATGTCTTCTTTTAATTACAAGCTGACATTTTGAGTGTCACACTCATGTTGCAAAAGACAAAGCAGCTTCTCTGCATTCATCCTGAGAGACAGCAGCAGACTCAGAAACACTCACATGGACAAAGAGCTCTCACAGCTACAATCTGAGGTCGATCAGTGGTGCTGACAGCTAAATTAACAAGTGCTACAAGCACAGTTACATTTGGCCTCTGATTATGTAACAATGGATGGATACACCAATACTCTGTCAGACAGATAGTCAAATAAATCAATATCTATAAATAAATGAATGAAAAGAGAAAACATAGTGCTCTGGAGACAGATTTATGACCATCGTTGGCTTCATGTAACAAACACTTACACATGCACACACACAGTGTACCCCAGGCTGGTGCAGTGGTCAGGTTAGTGGGAGGCACTGAGTGAGATAAGGCGCCAAACAGGTCTAAATCCCTCCTGAAGCGGTCTTGATGGACAGACAGGCCACCATTAACAATGTGGTGGCTTGTGAGAGCAGTAGCTGATGGAAAGATACCCTGGCATTTGCTGTGTTAAGAAGTGGCCCTTAAAGATTTCACACTTCCAATTTCTTTGAATTATCTGCCATCTCCAGCCTGTCACTCAGCCTGACAATCTCAGATTCATGCTCACCGAGGCACCGGGCTGGTTATTGACAAAGCAATCCGCCGTGATACAGCAACGCCTGATAAAACATTAGTCAAGCAAAACGAACACACGTGCGACTCCAGAACCACCTCAAACATGGACGGATGGACACACTGTTCTCTTGTTAAATGCAGTTTTAATTCATGCCTGATGAAACACACTATATACACCCCATCCTGACAGTAGTTTTAGTCCTGCAGGATGTATCTGAAGAACTTAATATGTGCCCATCAATGTGATTTCAAACTTTGGGACAGCAGAGAGAAAATCACAGCCATGTATCAGCATTTGTGAGATTGAAGCATACAGAGCAGAATGGATTTGTTAAGGTCCACCTACGGCAGTGTTGACAGCCCGTGCTGTTATGACACTGAACAGACTGCTTATCAGATCTTTAATGGTTTGATTTGCTTGCTGCTCCAGACAGGCCATGATAGAAATATCACAACATCCCCATTACCCTCAGCATTCAGTACATAGTGCACCGCCTGTGCTTTCTATGAATTATTAAAAGCGGACAGATTACGCTGCAAGGCTGGAAGTCTGCAGGCATGCTACAGATGCTGCTGAGCAAAACGGTAACATCAGAAGAGGATTTTTTGTTCTTTTTATAAGGGGGAGGGGCTTTGGTTGAAAAAGCTCTTCATCAGATGAGAGAGAGTGGTCGTTTAGGGGACAAAAAAGGAAATCGTGGGTGTGGTTTGGATGTGTGCGTGCATGTCTGATCACATGTTTGAGTGAGTGTGTTGTGACGGATGATGGGGGTGAAGGGCATGATGTCAGGGCTTGTCTGACATGTGGCCTGGTGGGTTGGCTGGATGGTCGGTTTGCTGTCTAGATGGCTGGTTGGGTGAAGCCCAGCTCGAGCCTGGCAACTCTCTCTCACTCTCTTTCTCTCTCTCTCTCTCTGGAGTGACGGGCTGAGACATTAAGACAGGCGTTTTAATTAACTGTGCCACTCTTCCACCTGCTGCCCTCAATATGCTCCGGCCCAGGCAAGCTGTCTCTCATACCACTGACTCTCATGCTCTCTTTTTACTCTCCACTTTCCAATCTCTCTGTCATTTTTCTACCCTTCTTCATCCCCTTTTCTTTCCAATTTTCAAATCTCACTCTCCATCACGTTGACTCTCCCTCCCTTTTCAATCCCACGTGCCCCCCGCAGGCGTTTGACCCTAATAAATGAAGCCTCATACTGATAGATAAGGCGATTCTATAAGGCTCATATGACAGAATTAGCCAATTTCTTTTTCTGAACTTGAAGAGAATTAATTTCTACATGTGTCCTGTTCTACTGACCCTCTAACTACCCCCCGCCCATCTCTCTGGCACACACATACTTATACAGTACACACACACCCTTATGCTCTTCAAATCTATCTGGTAATTCAGTTCTGCTCGACACTCATCAGGCTATTCATTACGGCCTGATTGAAGATGGATATTTCTGTTCCCTTATGACAGAATGGAGCTAGGGATCAAACTGGGGACATTACAGGATTTAAGGGACCAAGTCCAACACATAGCATTCGTGTGCGTCTGAACTGTTGGAAGTGTCTGTGTGAGTGCATGCTTATAAGCGTTTGTGTAAATAGGTGAAAATTTATGCCTGTTAGTTTAAGAAGCATGCTTAGTGCTTTGACTCCTGTAGTTTAATCATTCAGATCATAAATTGAGAATTAATTCAGAGTAAAGCAACAAATGATCCACTTTAGCACTCTACTTAAATTGTATTACACTTTTAATGGGGTTAATAATGGCCAGTGTTAGCAACACAAGGAATGGACTTAACAAAATGTTGTATTAAAAGGATTAATGTCTTCCTTTCAGAATCAAAGCCAGGTCTTGGAGATCCTGCTTAAACTAACAAATGGCCCAGCTCTGGCTCCAGGATGGGGCCTCAGACGAAACCATTCTAGAGTAAGAAGACAGCAACTGGGGCCAATAATTCAGCCAGGCAGACAGGGAGCATTCATCTGCCGTGTGAGGAGAAGTGACTTTGAAGTTTTCTGCAGTGAGGTGAAAGAGCAGCCGTGGCCTCAACCTCTGTGTTTATGTAGCCGCACTAGCCCTGGGAGAGCTCTTAATGAATGATGTGGATAGATGAACACCACGGCTAAAAGCACACACACGTATGTGTGAGGGCCAAGACACACACCAAGGATTTACGCATACTTTATGCTGAGGTCGTGGACAAGTCGGCCAGTACAACACAAGCAAGCCTGAACTTTATGTCTGGAGCAGAACAATGTATGTAAAAGCAGGCAGAGGGTACTGTGGTTTAGTCTAAGAAGACACAGAGCAGACATTGCACTGTGTAGCGCTGACAAATACACTAACCTGTGAGAAGCAGACTGTGCCAACATCCTGCAGCAATGTTTCTCACTGTCGAGATTGGTAGTGTCACTTCCTTGGGAAACAGGATGTCCCTCTTTAGGTCTCCAAATGCCCATCCACAGCCCCACTGAAACAACCTGCCGTCACCTGCCATCACCTGCATAACAAAAATCAGTCAAATTTTGCTCTTGCCGACAAGTCCTGATTTTGTTAAAGTAGGGCTGAATAATATTGGCAAAATGATGTCGCAGTATTTTGTTCCTCCCATGATATATGTTTTAAGGCCAATTTCAAGATTGTAATATATAGATAGAAAATTAGATAAAAATTGCCAGATAATTGCTGTGCCTTATTATGTGTAAGAGTGACCAAAAGAATGCCTCTCTGGTTATATGCTAACTAAAGATTCACATTAAGTTTTTTTTTTTTAGGAATAAAAGAAGACCAAAGAAAGAAAATCAGTTGAAAGTCTCGATTTGGCATGGGCACTCTGGTTAACAGAATGCATGCAACATGGTCTCTGAGTAGGCCTCCTCGTGGTGATATCTGACAGAGTTTCAAATTACTTTGGCAAGGAAACATGAAAAGTTACAGTTTTGGTTTCCATCAAACAATACACATACAGCAGCATGTTGTGTTGAATCACATGACTGACACTGCATGTCCTGCAAAGTGACCATTGCACACTGGCACATTGTAAGTCTGTTTTTTTCATTAGGACTGTTTTTACTTTGCCATGTAGCTTCCAAAAAGTGGCTTAATATAAGAAAGATTTTAGCTTTTATTTTGTTATTTTGGTAATTTATCAAGGTTTAAAGAGCAAGGATGGGGATTCATGTCATCCTTAATCACTGCTGTTTTTTTTCCAGTGTACATTAACAATATTTACACTGACTCATGTTTCCTGGAACTTGTCTCAAAAACAGGGTATATTCAGTAAACCTAAGGTCAAATTTACAGCTCATTAAAACCCTTTTTCAGACCCAGAATTTTAAGCGTTTATAACCATTTCCAATATCGACACAGTCACATATTTTGTACTAATTCAAAGACAAGTTAACTGTAGAACCTTAGTCTGTGCTGACTCTCTGTAATTGCAGTGTAATTCAGATATCTGAGTGGAAACACAGCAAGGGATAACCAGCTAAGTAACCGATTCATGACAATTATAACAAAGTTAACACATGAATAAGAGATACACCCACACAAAGAGATCATACACCAGAAAGATCTGGTGGGACTTAATTTAGCAACAAGTGAAGAATTAAGAAGGCCCAAAATGTCACTTGCTGCTGAATAAAATCCATTAACAGGAGCTTTCTGGTGCTTGAATCCTTGTGTTTCTTCATGTTTGTGCAAATTGGATATAGAGCCCACAGGAGATGTATATGTCTATTTGTATTTTTCTGAGATTTAGAAGAAAATAAACTACAAGCCAACTTATGGACAAAACAACTGAAAAGTAAAATCTAAAAAATATTGAAATAGCCATGGTTAAAAAAAAAAAAAAATCAAGAAACTTCACCCTACGGACTATGTTGATGAATAATATGAAAGTTTAGAGCGAGCCATAGACTTTAATACCAAATAATTTCCATTAAAGATTTTTTCAGACCTTTTATAGGCCTTTCTTTTTGCGTTCCAGATTCACCAACTTTAACACTTAAAGACTTAGAAGACACTCAAAGTTCAAAATCAAAGTTACGCATCCCTCTGTTTCACAGAACTTTACTGCCATTTAAGCCAGGTACCACCGAACTGCAGACACATTCTTCTTGGTTCTCTCCAGATGAAATGTAAATATAAATCTTGATTTAAAATATATTAGATTATTGATATACATCTGTTCATAAACAAAAAGCAATAATAAATAGTAAAAAATATCTGCAATAGGCCATAATAAAACATATATAAAATGATATTTATTCTAAAAGTAACTCAACACACATTGATGCACATACACAACAGCCATGCTTGTGAAGTAATGGAATTTGTTTTCACTTCACCTCAATTTGCGCACAAAAGAACGTTTACCCTTCTTTTTTTTTTTCAAAACATCATGAAATCGACTTGCAAAAACTTCAGCAATAATTGTTGGTGCTGTTTTGTCATTTCTTTTTATTCTTGCCTACATCATCTCAGTAGATAACAAGGACTTTAGTTTGATGACATAAGTGTTGATGTACAAGGCTGGGAAGTGGGCAGTGCCTCAGAGGATTATTCAAAGTTTTAGAAAAGTCAAGGGGAGTGGACAAAACTGAAAGGCTGCACAGAATTTGAAAGTGTTGGCAGTTTCCTGTAGGGACTGTTAGGTTTTCCAGTTGAATTTAAAGGTCATCATGCGATCAGTGATTGCTTTGAAGAAATAAAACACGACTGACTTAAGCAATGTTTCAGAACATACATTTTCAAATAAACACAGCAGACAAGAAAAACATGTGATATGACATCTTTAAAAACATAAGCTGTTTAAGGATCTATTGGACTGTCTGTAGTTCCTGTGTTACCTGAAAAGCATGAAACAGGCCTCTAACCACCCAGCAGCTCTTCTTGCATTTCTCTCTAGCATGCCTCTAGGTGCATGTTGTCCTTGTTGTGCTGCTGCATTGGGCCTCAGTGATAAATTATGGATGCAACGCAAAAGCTGTAAAATTTGTTGTATCTTCCATTATCTTCATGTTAAAGGCCACAAAAGCTCTTCAGTGAAGTCAGCCATTAAGAAATGACAGGTATTGCTATCAGGCTTCTTTATAGCCTATTACCTGCAATGACAGCAGCTGCTGCTGCACCACTGTACGGCCTATCACATTATTTGCAGCTAAAGTCAGCTACTGTGTCATTTCGCCTCATTTTCTTGACAGTGCTATCATAAATCCATTGGGCTGCAGGGGAAACTGTCGACTACCTCGATTATCTTCATAGCCTGAATGAATTCTGAAATGTATGTAACAGGCAATGACTGTTATGGATCAGGAGCCAGGGCCATATTCTCTCTAACTCTCTCTCCCTCCTTCCCTGTCTGTCGCTCAGGTGATGTGCCAATCCAGGGCTTCAGGGCTCAGATATCCACATAAAATTGAGTAAAACAGGTGAACTTTGAAGCACAAAGTGACAGCTAATGAAGAGTGACGCCAGTGTCTCTTGACAGATCTTGCCCAGTTGATTTGAGCTGATGCTTTTTGCAGAATGTAAAATAAAATTTAATTGTTTTAGAATAATAGGACAGGATCTGATGTCCTTTATTTCAGAGAACAGCAGAAAAGTAAAATTATTAGTAACAAGCATGTATCTTGTGACTAAGTTTCATTTAAAAAAAGAGCACAAATTTTACACATTATATATTCAATGCAGGTATGCTGGTTCAATTTTAAGTGTCATTTCATGTTGCCACTCTGTTATCCCGTACCTGTCAGTGCAAGACTGTGGCTTGCCCCACAGGTGACCTTCGGCACACAGTCTACAAGCTCCATAAAGTGAGGGACAACCACGTTTTCATTAGAGCCACTGCCAATTTGTCCATAATCATTTTGCCCGGAGGGAGAGGAGTATAAAAACATAATTAAAAACATAATTAATAACCTGCAGGCATCATCTTCGTACTGTTTTATCACTCTTTAAACTACATACAACACCATTTCATTACATGAAAATAATGCACATCCTTCAGTTTCTATAGGGTAAAATAAATAATCAATTAAATGAAACTATTGCAGCAAGCAGGTTCCACCAGGGACCAGGGAACATATGCGTTTCCTCCCATTTTTATACCAATCCTCTTTGTGACAATAAGGAGACACAACCCTATCAGAAGTGAAACACCTCGCTAACTAATTAGACTCTCAGGCTGTAGTCTGACAAAATAAAAAGAGAAAAGTGCTTGAAGGAAGACGTGCTCTCTCGCAATTTGCATCTGTCACATTTTACTGCATCTGTTCCAAGTGCCATTCAGCGTTCTCGTCCTCCTTTTGTTGGAAAGTGTTGAGCCCCAACTATTTAAGCTCACCTCCTACCTACCCGTAGCTTTGTTCCTGCTCCTCTGCAGAACAGTAATGAGCCAACCACCACAAAACCATGAGGAAATTAATGACTCATTACGGACGGGGCCTAGACCACTCCACAGCCCCACAGCCTCCCCCCCGCTCCACCCAACAAGCTCTCATGTAATCCTCTCTCTCCCCCTCTTTCTCTCTCTTACTCTCATCCCTTCAGCCCATACAGAAAGACCCCGACACCTCCCTATCAATTAGAGCCTATTACAGGGCTCCCATGCTAGCAGGGCAATGAAAGAAGGCCTTCACAGCTCAAGAGTGTGTGCAGCAGAGATTGGGGAGTTGAATGAGGAGCCTTAAGGTGCTCCTTTCACACCCTTGCCCTTATCCATTATGCCAGTCTGTAGAGCCCCCTAGGAGAAACGTGCAGCCCAAAAAAGACTTGGGGGTGAAAATAAGTCAAAGGATGGCTTCTTGGTCACACCTTTTACTCCAGCATCAAATTATATCATAACTAGCCCTTGAGGAAAGCAACATGGTCACCATGCTCCTTCTTTTAATAGTGTTGGAAAAGAGGAGGGGCTCTGACTAGAATGTATTCATCAAACCATCTGTCTGTGCATGGACAGACAGAGACAATAACATGTTCAAGCAAATGGTGGACTAGCACCTACACATGAAAATTCATGTGATTATTGATTTATTTCAGTTTCACTCCCTTTTGCCCTCCATTGCATCCCCTCTGGCAATACCTCCATTCTCATAGCACTGTTGGTCTTTGTTCAGTGCAAAAGATACTGTTCTACATTGCCAGCACTTTAGAATATCTTTTTATTCTTTCCCCAACCTTATTGGATATGTATCAGCTTTTCATTCAAGCATGCTATGCTCATTGGCTTTTGAAGCTATGGTGTATTTCAAGGCAATCCCTCTGAGAGTGAATGGGTGAGATCACATGGGGTTTTGAGGTGGTTTAAAATGGCAAATCCTGCTGCAAGTGTCATCTCCAGTCGGATACATCAATTTGGTGTGTGAAATGGGGCCCCAGGAGAGCCAAGTAGCCCATGAGATTCCTGACAAGAGCAAAGGGCCCGGGGATCAGCTTGAAACGCACCTGGATAAGACAGGGATCTCACAAAGCGCTTCAAATACATGGAGCAACGTCAGAAAAAAGGACGAGGGGAAGAAACATGATAGGCAACTTAGATAAAAGCTCAGGCAGAATCTGGATAGGCAGGGCAGCTTTCATTTCATGACAATGAATGAGCCTTTATTGAAAAAATAGCAAACTAGAAAAGCACTCAGAGAGCGCAGAACTCCGCCAAGATTCCACAATTCTGGATCGCCACGCGCTCCGATATAATGGCAGAGTCTCCGCTCATGTCTGTCCATGTGGAGAACTCCTCCACTGGCATTGCAAAGGAAGCTGGGTAATGTCGTGACATAGGCTAGAAAAATGTTTACGTCAGTCCGCAAATAAACTACAATTCCCATAATGGCGTAAAGGGGGCTGAAACCTCACAGCAGCCAAGGAGAAATTAATGGGATTTGCCATTATAAACTTCAATGTTTTTTTTGTGATCTCAATCTAGATCAGATCCAGATGAAATTGACTGTGATGATAGAGTTATATTATATATATTATCATGTAAATTTTCAAGCAAATCTATCAAGTGATGTCAGAGATATAATTTTTTAAAATACGGCCCAATGTTAAGTTATGTGATTTTTCGCAAATTTTGGGAATTCTTCGCATCCAGACAAATATGCGGATCACCACCAATGTGTAATGGCTTCATGTAAATCTATCCAGTAGTTTTTTGCGTAATCTTGCTAACAGACAAACAAACAAACACACAAACAGACCCTGGCGAAAACATAACCTCCTTGGCGGAGGAAATTATATGGTGATGCCCTTTCATTTCAATGTTTGCCTCAGATTCATACTTAACTTATCAGGACATGGAGTCACAGGGTTGCTCAGGATATGATATAATGAAATACAAGAAACATAATCCATGACATGAATGAGATCACTATAGGGTAATACTGCAGTTATCAATGTATTGCAGGAATACTGTATAATAGGAGTGAAATATGACATAAGAAATATCAATATTGAGACATATTGTTGTCCTTGCATGTGTCATGCAATCATCAATAGCACTGGCTCAAGTATGAATATTAACTAAAAAAAATATGGTGCTATGTTCACGTCTACATAAACAAGTTGATTTTGTCTGTTAAATACCTTTGTATATATTTTAATCCTTCATTGTAAGAGGTGTTTAACAATCATTACCTCCGCCAAGGAGGTTATGTTTTTGCCGGAGTTGAGTTAATCTGTCTGTTTGTCTATTTGTTTGTGTTTAAGATAACTTGAAAAGTTATGGATGGATTTGGATGAAATTTTCAGGAAATGTGTGGAATGGGATTAGGAAGAAATGATTAGATTTTGGGACTGATCTGGATCACCATCCAGATCCAAGAATTTTTTTAAGGATTGTTTAACATTGCGAGGTAGAACCATTTTCGCCAAAGTGGAATGAAGCTGCTTGGCGGAGGTCTGCGCTCTCTGAGTGCTTTTCTAGTTTACTCTTACAGTTGTATAACGTTGTTGATCTGTAATAAATTATGAAAGCATGAACATTGTTTCATTACTCATTATCCAATCCTGTGAATTACATTAAATTGCTGAGTTAATACATTAATCCTACCTCTGACCTTGTTGGAGCCATTTAATATTCTATTATATTGTCCAAATTGCGTACCATGAATCACAAAGCGTATTGTCATAACACAAGCTAACCTGAGATTCTCAGCTCTATTATACTAGAGATATCACATTATCTTGGCTTCACAGTGGTGCAGCAGGTAGTGCTGGTGCCTCACAGAGTAAGGGGTTGCAGGTGTAGCTCCTTAAGTCTTTCAGGGTCTTTCTGTGTAGAGCAACCATGTTCTCCCCATGCATGCACTTCCTCCCATATACCAAAGACATGCTCATTCAGTTGATTGGTGTGTCTGAATTGCCCTCAAGTACGACTGTGTGTTGAAATGGTTGTCTACTGATGAGCTGATGATTAATTCAGAGTGTACCAAACCTCTCACCTAATGTCAGCTGACAAAGGCTTCCACCAACCTGTGCCCCAAAAGGGACAAGTGTAAAGAAAACAGATGGATGGGTGGATATCGCAGTACATCTGATTGACAGAGGTATCTAAAATGGCTCAAATAAGGTAAATTATCAAGAAATGTAGTGTCATTTTTGCCAGATTTGACAAATACAATGATGGAATAGTATTCATCATTTCATTTAATAAATCAGATTAATAGGATTATAAAAGTGTAATCCAAGGAGTATTTAAGACATTATCTTAACTTGTGCATCTGGACATGTAAAAGTAACAATTTCACAGTTAATAGATCAATCAATAAATAAAAAGGGATAATCTATAGCAACAATGTAAACAGAGTGGGCAGTACTGAATAGTGCTCATACAGGGAATGTTTATTTAGCACTACTTAGGTTCTGCTATTAGTTTGCACTATATCAGATGTATATTTTACTTCTCCTTCTCCATCCACTTCTTCATTGCCCTGTGTTACTCTCTACCTCCATGAGGTGTCATAAAGCACTATCCCGTTGGAACAATTTCACAGAGTAGCCTGACTGAAATGCCAGATTTCTTAAGTAAATATAATTCGACTGCACATGCTCAGACCCCAATAAATTGCCCCAATACATTAGCCATATCCAATTCATGCAATAAAATGAGGGAGTTTTGTCTGGTAAACAGGGATTGTACATAGTTTTTGGATATTCAACTAGTCATTACCTTTTAGAATTTTAGATATCACCCACAACACTATTACATTTCAAAATAATTGGTTATATTTCTTTAACCATAACGCATTTGAAATGCAGTCCTACCACCAGAGAGGGGACATAGTGTCAATGAATGCTGTTAGCGATGCTGCCACCACAGAACAAAAGATGAAGCTTAAAAACAAACTAAACATCTCCAAAATAATGACAGAATCCATTTAACATATTATTGTTGGGAAGTTAAACAAATGTTTTCTTTAGTTAAATTGAGCAAGATCCAATGCTGTGTATTACAACATTAATGGCAATTTTCATTTTATGTAAGCACAATGCTGACAAGCTAAGATGTACTGCTGGTCCATCCGTGAGACATTTGCAGCAAATATAAGAAACATGTCACAACGTGGATCTGCCCCAATCAAGTATAATGTTTCATTAAGTCTTTTTTTAACCACATTTTATTCTGTTGTCAACATGGCACTGTATAATCTGTGCACATTTGAGCCCCACGTCTCTGCGCTGCATCACAGTGTGTAAATACAGCGATTTTATCTACCTTTTTACTTCAGTGGTAGGGGATGTACTCCAACATTATTTGAATGTTTAACTGAAACTTCCAAATGATAGCCCTGCCATAAATTCCCATTCCCAGAGGGGAGAACTGAATTTATCTTTTATCTACCATTTATTTTTTATAGGAATGCAAAATATAAGAAACAAGGAAGCACTGTTAATGGCATATCCAGATTAAGACTTTCACATACATTTCCAAGATTTGTCCTTTTTGACTTTGATACTACTAAATACAACAGTTGTTTGCATCAATAAAAAAGACACACAAAACAGGAGTCAATCAATGACCTCCATCTGGGAAGGGCTGTCAAAGCTCATAAGTATGGTTAATAGCGGGGAATTAAGCACTGACACACACAGACTAAAAATCTAAATTATTGGCAGCACTAATTCTGGCCAAACATTATTTTGTAACTGTAAAACAGTGTACATAAGCAGTGGTATTAACTCTAATATAATGCCTCAATTAGCTTAAGCGAGTGCAAAATGGCTGATAATTATTGCACCAGCTCATTAGACTTGTTTTGACACTAAAACCACTTAAATCACTGCACAGGCTCACACACAGGCACAGATGCAGATACACACATGCAGATGTTATGAGTTTATTCCCATCATTAATGAGGCACATACTGTACAGGTTGGGCTTTACTTGTTTAGATGAAAAACTAAACACTTCAACTTGGATTTAATGGGGACCTACTATTACAGGAGCAATTTATCAACCTGTGTGTGGAGGGGGAATCTAATGAACTGGTAACCTGTACAAAAACAAATAGCTGAGAGGATGTTGCACAGCACCACAGGACTAAACAGGGCCCAGAGTTTTCTCTGTAATCTACTGAAATGGGCTGAAAACAACCATCTGAGCATTAATGCAGTATTAAGTAGGGATGGGAATTGATCGATTTTATTGATTCTCCATCACTCCCCTTACCAATTCTTTTCGATTTTCAATTGAGAATTGAAGTATTTTTTTGTATCAACTATGTCAAATTCATTCTACTTGGTAATAAATGCTGTGCTTTGTGCTCAACATTTTCAGCATGTTGCCGGTGTTTCTACCTCTGCTTAAATCACACAGCCATAAAGATTGCTCACTGGGCTTTTGGCATTGTTTTTTTTTTTGTTTTGTTTTTTTTTAAATAAAATCAGGCCACATTTTGGTTGTGTCAGTCTTTTGTCTGCAGGGACGGGAATAAAAAAAAAATCCAGTTGAGAATTGACAGCAACTTGCTGAATGAATCAATATCATTTGTCTTGATGCTTCCAAAGTCCCTCATCAATTCCTTTCATCTTGTTCTTCATGCTTTGCAAATAAAGGACATCCCATTCTCATCAGAGGCAGTCTGAAGAAAAGATGACAAAGATGTCATCGAAATAATCATGGCCGACAGGAGACAGAAGGGTCAAAATGTTAGCTTAATTTTACACAAAATGACTCTTACTGCAGTCATGTCTGTCGATGACTTCAAGGAAGAGTGGAAACGCCCAAACTGACACATCAGATGGAGCGGTCAGAATATTTCACTTGTCCATCTGAGAAAGAGCCAATAGGAAGTGTTTAGGGGAGGTCAGAGCAAAGCATATCCGGCCAGTAAGCCAATCAGATAATGTAGCAGGCGGGTGCTACTGCACAACAGAACGTGAGCCACTTCGTACTAAAACAAATTTTCTTCAAAACATGTCAAAAGTGGCAAGACAATATCCTTACCATAAAGAAGTGTTTGTAGTGTTGTTTTTCATTTAATAATAACATGCGGTCACGATCTGATAAAACTGCTGCTGAAGCTGTTAGCATCTGTGCTAATCTCTATATGTGAAGTCACTTCCTGTTGTCAACTCTCTTGTAGCTCTTTCCTCTTCCTGCTCTAAAGGACTCTGGTTGGGCTGTCCTGCTTTGGGCCGCTCACAGTCGTAGATTGAAGCTTGGCAAGATGGATCTGCCTGATTACAGACAACGAATCAGGTTGATCTGGTTGAGTTAGGAAACACCAGCAACCTGCTGAAACATTCATCTATGCAGCACAGAACTGAATATCAGGGAAGCCATGTGTTTGACTTTGTTGGCTCTAAAAAACTGTGTAGTTCGACTTTTTTTACACAAAGCTACAAAAATTGAAAAGGGAAACAATAAAGAATTGAACCCATTATCGGAATCAAAGATGGCATAGGAATCAATAAATCTTGACAATTATCCCTTTTGTCTTCCGTTATCCCTCCCTCCACCTCTTGGTTGTTATACTTGTTGATTTGAGAGATGTCAAGCAAAAAGGTAAATTTTAGACTCCTCAAACTTTTTTCAACTATTTGTCAATAACATCTGGTTCTTGATACCCATTCATAGTATCCAGTATAAATAAAGTCCAGGAATACAATTGCAATACAGGTACTGTTTTTTTGGGGGTTTTTTTCAGCTTAAGCAGAAAAAGTAAGTTTACAGCACTAACTGTACTTTTTGTGAAAATGTTATTTGTGATATTATAAAATGAACAAAAGAAAGGCAGTGTTCAGCTCTACCTGTCATACATCTTGGCTAATAACGTTACAACCTCCTAAGAAATAAAATCCTCGGGGCCGGCCATGAAAGTTTAAGATCCAATGTGGTAAAATACAATGTGCCGTAAAATATTAATGTGTGTGTTAAAATTATGCTGGTGGTAATATTTTAGATTGCTGCTGTCTGTGAAAGAGGCATATCTGTATTTATTTACAAGCAGGGATAGTGGATGGGGGGCTTTGTTTGAAGCCACGTTTATGAATATCGACTCAGCCTCCTAGGTAAGTGGCCATAAATCTGTGAGAGGATCTTTGCAAAGTTCCCTTGGAGGACATAACTTCAGGTCTAACCGCCTCCTTCCTTCACTTGACTTTTAAACATTTAGATGTAGGCCGGCAGACCGCAGTTTGAGCAGCTTCTAAATTATGAAGAGCTCCATTCTGAGGGTCCAAGTGTTAACCAATCAAAGTTGATAAATTGAGGCTGTAGATGTCTTCATAGTAGAAACAGAGGCGAGTTTAGCCCTTGATCTGCAGTGTTTATGAGTTGAGGGAATACTGGAATGGATTTCTGCACAAACTTCTATGTTCCAGATGTGTCTTGGATACACTCAGAGGGAGAAATCTTAAATCCAGGAGATCTACAGCACACTCCCACTCGACCTCTAATATGCTTACAACAGATACTTTGCTGCACTAATCATTATGTCGTATAGCATTTAACTTTTCCACCTGATCTCTCTTTGCGCCTTTCTTTGGGTAATTTGATGAAAGGTGTGAATTTCTTGAAGCCGAGAGCATGACCTGTGCTAATTAGGGGAGCATTACTAGCTGTATGATCAAAATGATTATGTATCATGTAGCTCACATCACCCTGGGCTATCAAGACCAGCTGGAAGAGTAGTAGAGGTCCACACTGGATGAACCTTATGCTTATGAGTCATTCACACCTTTCCTTTTCTTCCCCATCTATCCGACATGTTTATCTATTTATTTTAGTTCAAGGATCTGAGCCTCAGATCACAGGGGTGATTGCATTAGTAATGGTGCTGCAGTCCGCTGACCGTGAGATGATGGACACAAGAGGTCAGTATCCTCCGGCTACAATGATCACATCGGAGTCAGGATTAGGAGAACTGATTTCTTTCCTGGTTCAGTTCAAAGGGCTCAATCAAAGTGTTTCACTGCTGAACTCTTGCCCTCCACTTTAAATACATAATTAACTGACAAGTGGTGATAAGGTTGAGCCTTGTAAAAATACCGTTCTGTGTTTTTTTTCTTTGATGAATGGAGCAACAGTTGATGTCATGCACTAACAAATGACTGGACAGCTGCATTGATCCAACCGTCTAATTCTCAGAAAATAGCTTCCTCCTGAGCTAAATTGAAGAAAATTGACAACCTCCATTAAAGCCCCATCCTTACTCCTTCTCTGCCATCTTTCTTTCCTTGTGTCTTCCGATTTTCCATTTGTGTCTTTGTAGTGTGCCTTCTACTGTCTCAGGGCTAATCCTCATAGCTTCTTGGTTAAGTGGACCTTAGCTATCTCTCTCACCACTCTGTCCCTGACGCTGGCTGACACGAGGTATCAGTTCACACCCTGAGCACAGAGAGAGAGGTGCTAAACAAGGACTTTGGGACATGTCAAAGCACACTTAAAGGGCTGCAGTGACAAAGGAGGAGTTCAGACATGGCAGGTTGAACCAAGTATTTCAGTTAAGTTGCATGGATATGCCATTACAGAAACAACTCTGTTTGGTCTTGTTTGGAATTATGGTAAATATTATTCCGTATTTTCTGGACTATAAGTCGCTCCGGAGTATAAGTCGCATCAGTAAAAAAATGCGTCATGAAGAGAAAAACAAATATATATAAGTTACACTGGATTACAAGTCGCATTTATTTAGTGCTCTGATAGAGAGGTGGTTGCCTTGTATGAAGCGATGACACCAAGAAGGCCCACTGCGTTCTTTCCATTGGCACTGCTGTTATTTTGATAGATAAGTCCCACCTGACTATAAGTCGCAGGACCAGCCAAACTATGAAAAAAAGTGCGACTTATAGTCCAGAAAATACGGTAATTATATGAGGATGCACAGTACATTATAAGATATTTATAAGGGGTAAAAAACATAATTCTCCACAGCCAAATCTTGCATTTTTTGAGAGGGTGGATATGTGGTATTGGCATAAACATTAAATTTAAGGAAAAATGGTTTAAAATGTTTCCGTAAAAACAACTCATAGGACATCTGTGTATATAAAATACTTGTTTTCCTGAAATTGCATGTGACACCTTTGTCATATCAAGAGGCCAAAGATCCCTGGTTGCACCATGAGGGTCTGGCATGCTTCCTCAGAACATTGATGTTGGTGGATTAAAAATACTGTACAACAGTCACAGACTTTGTGAGTTGTGTGATTTGGATGAAGTAATATGAGTCCTATTTTCTTTTGCATTGTGGAAAATATGATGACCAAAGAGAGTTACAGTTCATGAAATAGGTCATCTAAAGCCTGATATATCGGGGTGGCCAGATGAGCAAAAATCCGAATTGCTGTTTTAGTTTGACGCATTTAAGCTAAAAAAAATTATCTCAGCAATAATTTCTGTTAAAGTGGGCTTCATTTTGATTCATTATCTGTGTGTTTTCAATGACTGTGGCTCGCATATACTTGGATGAATGACATAATAATAAGATAATACTTCTAAACCTCAATGTAAGCATTCCAAGTATAATGCATAAGACTGAATTTGTTTCTTAAGAGTTTGACTCTGTGATCTACATATTGCAGAAAAGAGTATATCCCAGAAAGAAAACATTTCACAGTGTCAATTTTTCCAGTACTGTGGATCCCTAATGTTACCCTGAAGGTCTATAAGATCCATTAAAAATAGATAAATATGTATAAGTTCCACTAAGTAAAATGTCCTCACATTCCACATTGTAGATTGCAAGGTGTAGCATTTAATCTATTTCAGTATGTTTTTCTCATGCATTAGCCTTCAACTGCATACTGATGACACAAAAGCTTCCTCCTCTTAGAGATATTTTCCACTAAGAGATATTTTTATGATATGGTCTGATCTTGTATTTCTGTGATCTCATGCAATCTAACTATACTCACTACCTAATCAGTCTTTATTACTTGCTGAAGGTTTCCAATGGGGAACTTCCTGGCTCTCAGAAATATTTGCACTGAGCTGTTGTACAGAGTTGCAGTACTTCAAATAAGCTAAATTAAAATGAATAACAGAAAAAAATGACTGATATTTTGAATAGAGTTTTTTAACTTATCTAAATAATCAATTTATTCGTTCCATTTCTGTCTTCACGATAAAAATGGTTCAAAAGAGAGAAATATCATACCGTCCAAACTTGTCAAGAAGCATCCCTTTAGTTAAATTCTTGAAAACACTGTAAAGGCTCTTGAGACAAGAGAAACCATGAGTAGCTTAAGCAGAAGCTCAAGTGTGTGACAACATGTGCCAGTAGGAAAAGTGTTTTTAGGGAGAAAAAATCAACTCAAAAATTGAAAAGATTGCCCAGTCTTAATGCTAAAAAAAAGTGATCCATGTCTCTGAACTTAAGGCAATAACACAGTGAATTTTACCTCCTCTCACTTCCTGTTTTTGACTGAAAATCATGTGAAGCCCACACCACTTTAGGCCAGTATTTACAGTAACGATATGGCTGTTGTTTCCAAGGAGCAGAGCTGTGCTCTGCATCCTTTTTTAAAAAAATCATTTAGCTGTAAGGCAGAGTGTGATAAGACAGAACGAAGACTTCCCTCAAAACGAGGCACATGCCAAGTCTGACATAATCCAATCTGGTCCATTTTCATCAGCTTTTGTCTTGTGTTTTTTGCTTCTCTTTTGGACTTTCCTTTGGTTCCAACGATGGCTCAAAAACCTGAAATGACACAATTCGGTCGCACTTGTATGGCGGTGAGGCTGCAATCCAAACGGCTTTTCTGCAGAGAAATCCTTGAAGACCCACACACATTTAAATCTGGCCCTGGGGGCAACAGGCTCTAAACCACTGAGATAAAGAAGCATCCAGGCCAAAAGCAGAAATATATATTTTAAGGGAGGGCTTACCATGGCAACAAAAAGGCATGTCAAACTTGTGGAAAGGAAGCATTTGACTGAGGAGTAAACACAGACCAATGTGCCCGTAGGAAAGCCTAGAAAAAGCTCTTCGCATATTAAAGGGCCCAGCCTCACACATGTATACAGCAGAAAAAGAGACAATGGCAGTAATAACAGGCGAGGCGTCAGGATGCGGAAAAGACGGTTAAACGGTCATTTGTGAGAAGAAACGTAACAGGGCCTAATAGAGGCTGCGCTGTAGGCAGGGTTTGCAGGAAAAGACAAACAACAGCCTCTTAAAACTGGTATTGCACCTAAACAAGAAACATTTCCTCCGGCCCACTGGTCTGCAGTGAGTCAAAACATTAACCATTTACTAAGGACGCTTATCTGCTATATCAACACCTGGTTCATCAGCGACTCCAGATGTTTGTGCTTAATGTGAAGTTACTGAGACTGCATCACACAGAGATGTTTCACTAAAAATCAGAGGCATGTTGCAAGAAATCAGAATAAGAAACAGGGAATTGTTATTGCAAATGGAGGCAGAGGTTTCCATAAACAGGTGTGATGAAACCCCACAAAACTGGGCAAATGTAGAGTCCTGAGCCCAATGTATACAAAAAAGGAAAAAGTACACCTGCACCCTTTTTCTCTGTGCCAAAAAGTACAAGCTAAATAAAGACCAAGAGTAACATGATGCTTTCAATCCTCAAAATCTAAAGACATCAAAAAAAATTCATCAGAGAAGTAAAAGGAAAAAAGGAAAGTGGGATTCACTACAAATAAAAACCTTTCTATATTACCTTTTTTCTTTGCACCCTTTTATCTCGTGAATGCTTACATTTCCAGTGTAAACACAATCAGAGCTGTGCAAGACTGATGAAAAGCCGTTACTTTTATTATAGGAGAAAATAACAAGCTCTCATGAAGGGATTGATTGTTTTCAAATCGTAGATCTTTGTAAGAGGAGTGTAAAGTAGAGCTAAGTCTCCATTATAGGACGCTGCCGCTACATTGCTTTTGATTTTCTGTCAACATCCCTCTTACCAACTGAGCACTGTATTTACTAAATGTATCGGGGCCAAGAAATGGATTGAATATATTGTTCGTCTTCTGAAATCCAAACTGTGTCAAGCAGTTGGAGGTATTGCAGGTCTTTTATTCTACGTGTCTCACTCTGCCAATGTTTATAGATACCGTAGGACTCCTCTGAATAGTTGACTGCACAATATGGGTGTAGTTACAGTAACAAAACCGAACATAAATTAACCGTGAACCATACAGGCAGGCAACTCACTCCTGCAAAGCTCTTTTTCTCTCGTGAGGATTATACACAGGAAAAAGGAGTCCAGAACCGAGACAACTGCTCCCCAAACATGTCCCCCACACAAATCAGAGCCTGTTTAATAAACATGGTGTTGTTTTATTTGTTAGTCTCATGTTTTACTGGTTTTACACCCATACACTGTTTTATGATGGTAATGATTATTGGAATGTTTTTAACAAATCCAGCATAAAACATGACTTTGAATGGTAGATAGGCATGGTGTTTCATGATAATGTTTATAATAAAATGTAATGTGTGTTTTTTAATGCTTGGTCTGTTTCTTGAAATCAAACTGTCTGCTTTCAGTGGTGTTATTTAGTTATAGAAAAAGGCTTACTTTACGATCAAGGGGGCTATATCGAAATGTTGTCGAAACTGTAAGAGGACGTGTGCGTTTAATCTTCTCAACTTCCATCACACTCGTCGAAACTGAAACATACCACTGGACACACATGCACACCTACTCTCAGCTCCATATAAACATTCAGAAAGTGTGTCCTTCTCTGTTTCAGTGTATGTCTTTGGTGGCCAACTTGCCCTACCTCACTGTCTATTATAACTCAGTCATCAGCACCCTTCCCCTCTCTCTTACAGAGTCATGGCCCCTCTGTCCCCTCTAAGTACCCCAATAAATTCAAATGTAATGCTGCTAAATGAGATCACTTACATGTGCCATTTCTCTTCAGCCATATTTATCATCTAACACTTTGGCCTTCATTAACAAATGGCACTCAAGGGGGCGGTGGAAGTGGTGGAGGTGGGTGATTCCTCATCGCTGATGTGGGAGTGGGGAGGGAGAGAGAGAGAGAGGGCTATCAACAAATGACACAAATTGAACTGGGTGGCGGTTAACACCTCACTCTGTGACGCAAGTGTTTCATGAGGTCAATGTAAACCAGAAAATAGGAAAATTAAAGATGTTTTTCAAAGGCAAAGCTACAAAATCATATTTAATACTTTTTAATAATAGTCTTGTACAACCCAAACTGAGAAAAATCATTAAACATTTTTGGACCCAAGACCAATTTAAAGTTACAGGTGTGGTGTATCAAAATCTTTCACAATAATCAAAAATGAAAGGCAAATTAATTATTTTAGTAGATGGCACTGCAGCATTTTTTTCTCATTATTGTAGTTTTTTGAAATCATACTTAAATGAGGTTGAATGATTCTGAACCAAGCACTGTGCTTTCTTCTTATTACTGCCAAAAGTCCAAAAAGATAGGACACTAAACCTTTAATTCAAGATACTTTAAATTAATATGTTTGTGACAAAAAAAACTACAAACAGGGGTCAATGTGGGCTGGTGGTTGTTAAGTGATAAAACCTCTGAATAAGAAAATTCATTTCTAGAGTTTTTAACCTCACAAGTCCTGAAATTTACAGGAAGCCAAACACAAAAAACTGCATTAGTGCAGATTTAGACTGATCAGATGGTGTGACTCAAAGTGCCATCTCAAATCTAAAACTCTGTCGTCTTGCATTTCAAAGATCTAATCTAAGACTTCCTAAAACTTTTTAAGGATCCACAGGGACCCTGCAGTTACCCAAAGACAGCTCAAGTTTTCAGCAAACAGTTCAGAATAATAGTCTTAACCTGCACTAGCACAACGGGTGTAGGACAGTATCAATGCACCAAAATATCTTGATATTTTGCAGTGAAATAATGGGTCAGTACTTTACAGAACTATATTACTTATTCATTACATAATACTTAAAGAAATTTAAGACATTTGTTTTGTGGTGTATTTCAGCCTCCAACTGATAGGTAGCAGCAGGTCTTTAGCCATTGTACTGTCCGTTTCTACTATACAATTATACTCATAATTTCTGACACTTTGATGCACAATAAAGTTTATCCCTGCTGTAGGGACCATGTTTTAAATAAACAACACTGATTAGAAACTGTATCTGTTTTGTGTATAATTAGTGGATTCTTAATGCTATATAAAAATGTTGCTTGATAGACCATTTATTAAAAAAAATCTGAATAAATCTACATTGCCTGCTTGTATGAATGTGACTCACTGTATCAGATCCCTGTATTGCTGTGGTATCGCATTGAGGGATCCATGCCTGTACACAACTAATAAACAGTGTAAGCACAGAGCAGTAATTGGTCTGGAAAATTATGAAGTAAGACGTCAAAGTCATCAGTGAAAATGTTCCTTTAGATACAGTAAGTCATAGTTTCTCATAAGCACATCGTATTTAACAAAATAAATACAGGATATCAAAGTACATGAATATAGATAAACATAATTCAGATGCCCAGGTGAATGTTAAATGATTGAGAGACAAATGTAGAAATATTTTGTTCACTTTATCATTTACTATGTTACTTAATTTGGTGTTCATTTGGTGTAACAAAATGCTCGGATCAGTTTAGCTCTTCAATTTGCTTCTTTCTCTCAGTATTCAAATGCTATGTGAAATGTGGTAAAGCCAAAGAGTTCCCACAAAAATACCAAAGTAAACAGGTTAGAAAAAACTCTTGTTACTTTTCCCCTGTACAAAAGTACACATAAAAAACCTTCCTCACAACACCATAAAACATTAAATGTGACAGAGAAGCCATGCAGTGAGCTCAAACTTCCTGATTTTCTGTTGTCATTGATTAATTTAATACTTTGACATCTCCCAACTTGTGTGAAGCAGTGGGTGCATTAGCCGGGGTCTCCTCCTGAAATATAACACTCTGTTCCTCACTTAAGGTTAAACCAACTGATTGTTAAATTTACAGTCAAGCTCCACTCCTTTCTTTGGCACCCTCTCCTCATCTGCATTGGCAAAGGAAACCTTCAGTTCAGCCATTAATTATGACGACAATGGAAAGATGCACAAAGCAAGGGTAACCCCTTTTTTATTTCCTTTAATAAACATTTTAAAACAGCTTCATTATAATAATGTATTTTGATTAACGATGTTTACCACAGTGCTGGAAGTGAAAATTGCTTTCTCATAAATTAAACCAATAAAAGTTAGTTGATGAATTATTGCCTAAATGTAAAATGTTACAGTCTAATTCATTCACAGCAGCTCTGCAGTGTACAGTATCTACAAAATATACATATTCATAGAATAATAAACATAGTTAATTAATCGGATTTAACAACAACTAAACTGAGGGTATTTTGGGGTCTTTTACGTTCAAATATTCATCGTTTCAAGGATTAACATAAAACAAAAATTAAGATTAAGTGTTTCTATAACATCTTTATAATACAATGTCTGCTTTGATTTTAGAGAAATTATATATTTTTATGTTAAAGTTATATACACGTGCACTCAGTTCTCTGAAACATTATATTCTTTAGATTATACAAAACAAGCTACTTTCTTGACAAAAGTTAATTGAGGGGTCTTTTGTAGTTTATTTACAAGAGCATATACTTTGTTTTCAAACAAATAAATTCTAAATATGAATACTTGTGATTCATACACACCCACTGTAATTATCCTTCTATGCATTTAAATTGTATTTTTCATGTAGTTTTTGTATTGAAGCAAAACTTTTTAAGTTCTATTTTCCTGTTTTAGATGCAATGTTTTTCTTAATATCTGAGATGTTACATTTATCATAAATATGTTTTGTTATTAAGCTTTGATTAAATCTGATTGGCAAATTTAGTTTTAACATTTAGTGTGCTGTGAAATCATCGTTTGTGCTTAGCATCATTTGTGAAAATCTTCCAGAAAAAAATAGTGTTGTGGATACTGGATAATAATAACAACAAGGCATATACAAAAATCTTTGTGATGCTGATCAATAAACACAAACAATGTCATGTAAAATCTAAATGAAAGCAAAACCTTCAGTTCATAGGAGGGAAATTCATTTACACTGCTGACTCCACTTTAAGATGGCATTATTAATTTTGTATTGCTGAAAAAGATGACAAAACCATATTTATCGCAGCCACTTTCAGCTTCTCTCTGATAACTACGTGTTCTTGCTGATTTCAAATAATGCCTTGCATGTCTCTCGTATTAAACAGAGCAAAAGGCTGTACCCTCAAGGTAAATTTTGCATCTCTCGCAAAAATGAAAAACGAAAGGTAAAGGGGGAAAGCTTTGTGGGGCAAGTCTAACATTTTAACATCTCAGTGTTTCATCTAAATCACTGACAACAAAATAGCCTCTAGCATGATTCTCTCTCTCTTGCTCAAAGTTAACTATGACATCTGGCATGGGCTCTGAACACCATGACAACAAGACACCAAGACTACAGGCACTGCAGCGGCGTCTAAACTGTAGTGCAAGAAAAGAGACAGAGAGGATGAGAGGGGGCAGACACACAGCTTGTTAATGGGGGAGAATGCAATGTAAAGAGATCAGTAATTACCATTATTTAAACAACTTCCAATAACAAGTGGATTATGTAGAGCTGCGCTATTGTGGAGGCAAGAGTCGCTCTAGTGTTTGACGCAAATCCTTTTCTTAATGTTTCAAAATCTAGGGAGCATTGTCTTGACAGGGAACATATGCAGGAATGGCAAATGTACAGTAAAATACATAATTCGTGCTAAGCTAATAAGTGAGGACACACACTTGTTTTACAGTGAGTATTTGTATGCATTATTCATTTAAGCAGAAAGGATCCAGAGGAAATTGTACATGAGCCCCTCTGTGTGCCCTGGGGCTATTGTCATGGTGGGCAGAACGGGAGGGGGGACTGTACTGCAAATGTTGTCATCTGTGTATCCTAATGCTGCAATTTAGGATGGAACTCTATGGGAGTCACAAGGATGGGTCTGAAATTATGTGCAGATGAAGACAGAAGGAGGGGGATGACAGAGTGACAGAAAGAAAGAGAGAGAGAGAAAAAGGGAGACTTGTCTTTGGTGAAGTGAGAAATGGTGTGGCAGGTAATACTCTGGACACTGCCACTCACTTTGCTAATCAGGCAGAAATTATAATTTTAATAGACATTCAATTACATTAATTATGTCACGTTTCCTTCCTTGTTTCGGTCAAGACCCTTCTTCATTTAGATTTATCTCACGCACAAATTCATGTTCGGTGAAAACCATGCCTGGACAATGCAAAGGGAGAATGGTGAAGTCAGTTTTTGCTTGATGTCACTGTCAGCTGAGCGTGTAATTAGTGTCACAAGCAACAATAACTGTATGTAGAAAAGAGCAAGGAAGGTCACATTTGTTTTCAGGTGTGCAACTTAAGTATATGCACCCAAGTTAGGCTGAAGGAATAGCGGAAAGATTGTTTAAGTGTTAATGTAGAGATAATGCAAGGTGTTGTGTATTTTTCTCCCGGCTCCCATTGAAGATCTGGGATGGACTGTCCAGCAGCACCCTCTTGTGGACACAAAGTCAAGTGCAACCACTGTTCCACCACTGCAGCCTCTCCTCTGCATCCCGCTGCAGCACTCCTCCTCTGGCTGGATCTTCACTCTAGCCTCTTCCTGTTGGAGACACTCAGCCACTTCCCTCAATCTGGACTGTCAGTGTTCCTCGCTCAGGCCTGGTGCAATCTCGGTGACCTCTTGGTCAAATATTTAGATAGTCGATTTCAGCCCCTTTAAGGAACTACCCCGCAACCTCTCGCAATGAAGGAATCGATAAGATGAGTTCAAATGCCAATGAAAATGTTCAAACATAAACAGGTTCATTGAAAGGCTATAGGGAGGAGTGTTGGCAGAGGTAAGAGTGGTGACAGGAAGTTGAGGGGCAGATGTAGGGGGATATGTGGTGGTAAAAGGGGGGTCTGATGCAAATATATGCACAGCCATAGAGCAGCTATGCATATGCATACGGGTATAGAGGGATTACACAGAGGGATGAACAGAGATCCAGAGAGGGTTTAAACAGAGGGTGAACACTCGGGACACAATGAGGCAAGGCAGGGCATTTCTGTTTGTTAATAACGTATCTCAGGCACGAGGTGAGGCGAGGTAAGGAGAGAAGGAGAAAGGAAAGAAACAAATCAAGGATAGGATAAAAGGAAGAAAAAGAAATGGAACAGAAAGACAGGGACAAGAAACGAAAGGAATGTTAAGGATAGGAATGGAAAATAAAGGAAAGAAGGGGGCTAGAATGAGAAGAAAACAAAAGAACAAAGAAGAGAAGAAAAGGGAAAATGAAGGTAATTTTCAAATAAGAAAGAAAGGAAGTAGGAGGCAAAGGTAGGGCAATGGAAGATAATGAAAGGAAAGAACAAGGAGAAGAAAAAAGAAAGAAAAGGGAAGAGAAAGGAATGAAAAATAAAAATACAGAAAGAAGAGAAAAAAAGAGAAGGAAAGGAGAAGGTAAGCAAAGGAAAGAAAGGGCAAAGGAAGAGTTGGGGAAGAAAAAAGAATGGAGCAAGGAAAAAGAGTAGAGTAAAAAAAGAAAAGAAAGGAGAGAAGGGAAATTAAAAGAAATGAAAGGTGAAGGAAAATAAGAAAAGGAAGGTAGAGGAAGAGTGCAGAAAGGAAAGGACAGGAGCGGAAAGCACAGAAAATAGTTTTAAAAAAGAAGAGGAAAGGAAAAGTGAAGGAAAGGATAGCAGTGGGAAAAGGGTTAAGGGGAAAAAGGAGGACAGGGAAAAAATAAAGTGAAAGAGAAAAGGGACAGGAAGGAAAGGAAAGAAAAGAATGAAAAGGCAAAGAAAGAAAAGGAAAGAAGAGAAGGAAAGGAGGAGACAAGAAAGGAAAGAAAATTAAAGTAATGCAAAGTAGCAGAAACAAAGGAAATAATAGAAAAAGGGAAGAGAAAAGGTGAAAGGAAGGGAAGGAAAGAAAGGAAGAGAAAGGGAAAGTAAAAGAAAAGCAATGGAAGGAAAAGAAGGGAGAACAAAAAAGAAAGGAAAAGAAGGACAGAAAATGAAAGAAATGGTAATGAAAGGAGGGGAAAGGAAAGGAAAGGAAGGAAAAAAAATATGGAGAGAAGAGTATTTGGTACATCATGGTCAAAATGGGCTTCTGCTCTTGTGCTAAACAGAGTGACCTCTAGTCGGGGCCTTGGGGGAAGAGGGTGTGGAGGGGGGAGAGTAGTTAGAGCAGCCCACTCTTACTGTTCCCTTCAGGGAGCGACAATGCACCAAATAGCATGGACAAACCAGGGCATTAATATCCTCACACTAACCCCCTGACAATACCCCATTATGTATGTACGCCTCTGTGCATTACACACCTTGAACTAGAAACAATCGCGCCCTTTTTCTTTCTTCCCCTTAGCACTTGAACCACAGCCAAGAAACGCAGCGTGCACAATTTATTATATATTTTTGTATTTCATAGGCAAAAACAGGGGAGTGCGCACACATAAATACAAGCACACACACACACCACTGAACACCTTCACTGTGTTCTTTACATAATCAGTTACCTTGTGACACCTACCTTTGCTGCAAATGACTGTTTTCCTTTTATTCTGCTCTGTGTTTTTCTCTCTATCTCTCCCTTCCAGCCATGTGTATCATCTATAATTACAATTCACACTGATTCCAGCCCGCCATGCTAAAACCCAGCCTACAGTGTAAAATAAGAAAGCAGCTTGTAAGGTGCAAAGGGGAAACATGACAACCAAGACGCAAGGGAGGGGGGTAAAAAGGAAGAGAAAAAAAACTAAGCACAAGCTCTGGCTGTGGGGTAACAGGTCCGGCACAGTATTATGATGTTTCTAAATGGGGAGCGTGTCTCGTGACATGGGTCCCTGTCCAGATATTGATTGCTCCTGTGGCTGCAACACTAACAGCAGTGGAGAGCCATTGAACTTTAAAGCAAATAGTCCTTCTCCCCCGCTCAGCGTCCTCTCACAGGCGATCAATACAGGTCGGCCCAGCATGGCTAACACCTCTATCTGGAATAATGGCCTTCCTCCTATAGTTACTGACCAGGAAGAAATACAGACAGGCTGGAACAGGGAGGGGAAAGGGCTTAAAGCTGGAGGAAAAAATACACAAAGGGTAAGGGTCAAACATGCATATTACTTACTTGAAATGGCAGGAAAGCTCATAAATATCCTTTAAATTATGATGAAGAGAACAAACAACCATCAAGCCGCTGTGTATGATCAGTTAGGGTTAATTTATTAGCCCCTATAAATAAAAATGTATCTTTAGCCCAAACAACCCTTTAGAAAAAGGTACAAATGTAGAGCTATGTTCCTTTAATGTTTCTGACGCAAATCCTTTTCTTAATGTGTCAAAATCTTGGGAGTATTGTCTTGACAGGGAACAAATGCAGGAATGGCAAATGTACAGTAAAATACATAATTCGTGCTGAGCTAATAAGTGAGGACACACACTTGTTTTACAGTGAGTATTTGTATGCATTATTCATTTAAGCAGAAAGGATCCAGAGGAAATTGTACATGAGCCCCTCTGTGTGCCCTGGGGCTATTGTCATGGTGGGCAGAACGGGAGGGGGGACTGTACTGCAAATGTTGTCATCTGTGTATCCTAATGCTGCAATTTAGGATGGAACTCTATGGAAGTCACAAGGATGGGTCTGAAATTATGTGCAGATGAAGACAGAAGGAGGGGGATGACAGAGCGGACACATCAAAAAACATTCAATAGAAACAGCATATTTAAACTTTTCTTTATCAAATATCTGTCCTGTCCATGAATAAAAAAAAAAAATATATATATATATATATATATATACATATATATATATATGTGTGATGAAAGTCTGGGGAATTTCAGTAATTATCAGCTCCTTTGAATTTGATTTTTTGTTGTTGTTGTTGTTGTTTGACATCTTAAAAAAATGTATAAATTACTATGTCTCATCAAAAATTGCATGTTTTAAACCTGGGGTACTAAAATGAAAAACTTGGGCCATTTGCTTTAAAATAATAAGAGAGTACAAATGAACGAGCCTAATTTGCAAATTTAAAGCATATTATAAGTTATGGTACGCTTTTATGCTGCTTTGGCCATATGATCAAAATTGGAGTTGAATGGGTTTAGTTGGGGCTGTTTTTGTTCATAGCAGGCTCAGTGTGGTTGTTCTTTTTACAGAGAGCACTGCGAGCCTTTTTAATCACGAAAGTTTCAATTCATTTGTGAACAAAAGTGCACATTTCTGCCAAATCACAAATCATATGGATTTATTGATGAACAATAACCTTTAAAACAAAATATGCAGCCCCAGAAGGGAGTGATGGGACCTGTGGGTTAAATTTCTAAAAATCCTCTTTTATAACTACATTTTTGTAATACAAAGACTACCTGCAGGCACTGAAAAGTTATGACTTAACACGAGCAGCTCAGACTGCAGTAAAACCAGTGATGCTTAGACACTCCCGCCTTATTGTCCTTTTACAGTCTTCCATTTACTTTCATGCGTAATAGCTGGAGGTGGGCTGGGCGTCTGTTTGATCCCCATTAGTCCTGTATTAGCCACTCTGACCCGAATTTTCCCCACTCCATTACTCTGCTGCACGGGGAGAAATGGGGATGATGGCCCTGAGAGGAGAGGAAGGCCAAGGGGTTCAGCATGGCTGGGCAGAGATCAAGTGTGAAGGGGGAGAAACGCCCATCGCCCATTCTTGATCACCCAGGAACCTTGTGGGACCCCCAGAGGGATACACCCTGTATTCACCTCAGCCATGTAAAACACGACAAAGATCATGATATGAACTGCACTCTACATGTACACCCCATGTAACAATAGCCATCCTATTAATATAAATTTAACAGCCTTTTTTACATATAATCATCTTGTACCACAAATAACGACTGTGGATCTTACAGTTGTTCAAAATAAATGCAGACCTCAAAGGCAAGGAAAATACATTTTATGTGCTCTAAAATACATTTTTGTGAGTCAAAGAACCAAAGAAAATCAATTTTTTTATCTTTGTCTGGGGTTTCAACTTTCACAGTACGGAGATATTTCTCAATTTAAGTACTTTGAGACCAGACATAGACAGTGCAAAGGTTTCTTCATCCTTGTCTTTCTGTTTAAGGGTATTACTGTGAAACAAGCAACTGGATAATAGAAGGGTTCAAAGCGATATGCATAAAGAAATCAGTTTTCCAGCTAAAATCATCTGATCCCTTCCATGCCTGAATCAGCTTCAGCTGTAAGCCAGATCGCTGTGGAGGAACACAAAGGGGAAAAGCAAATGAAGGAGTGAGAGCAAAAGGGAATATACGAGAGAGAAGACAGAAACAGGAAAAGGAGGAATGGGAGAGAAAGCAGCACAGTGCAAAGTGTTTAAAGATGGATCATGTCAGAAGTCAGAAGAAGACAGTTCTTGGCATCCAGAGTTGGGACTGAAGCGAATCATGCAGCCAAGTCATAGGCCAGTCTGAACATGGGATGTGACAGAAGCCTTGAATATGGCGGCACTGGAACTCAAAACCTTCTTGGCTTGTGGATTTCTGCAGCAGAGAGCTACTGTGAAGTGCTGACTGCTGACTGCAGGACTTTCACTCCTCACTGCGGATCAGAAGGAGATCCATCGTGACAAAAATTCCCTCATTAAAGGCTCAGGCAGACTGTGACCAAGATTACAGCAAACTTGTTTGTTAGCAAGCGAATGGATCCATCTTGGTGTGGAAGAAGTGGGAAAAAAAACATTCAAAAACTTTGCAAACAGGGCTGTATAGTATACTGTATCCTACTTATTCTGAGGTTGAATTCTGCACATGGACACACATAAATCTCCTAATCCCTAAGAGCAAGAAAGAAAAGCCTGATTGAGTGATGTGTCATCAACTAAAAATGAGGAGCATATTTGAATTTCAAAAGAATAGCTTCTGAGGTCCAGCCTTCCCATTTCTTAATTGTGTCTTAACTGCTCTGATCTATTTTAATGGATGGAAGTGGGCTGGTCCTCTAGTTGAACTCCATTAGCCCAGTATTAGCCATATACTGACCGTAATGGTCCCCACTTCATTACTCTGTTGCTGGGAGAGACGAGATGATGGCTGGGAAAAGAGATGAAGGCCAGGGGAGTTCAGCATGGCTGGGCAGAGCTCAAGTGTGAATGTAGGAAACGCCCCTTCGCCAATTCTACAAGTCCCAAATACCGTCTGGGACTCCAGGTCGGGCACCAGGCTGCATTCAAAGCGCCTCTGCCCAACACAGGATCTTACAAAAGGATCAGCTGTTATGAATAACTCTTTCGCTGGTAACCACGCCCTTCTCATGCATCAGAGGACTTCAAGAAAGGTTAGCATTCCCATGAAACAGACGGAAAAGCTGTATTTTAATTTATATTCTTCTGTGTCTAAAACACTAAAAAGACAGAGAGCTTCGGCTGGGGTTGATACAGATATTGATTAACGTGTAAAGGAGCATTGGTGGCCTTGGACGTGAGCTTATTCAAACAGTAAAAAAATATAACTCAACAAATACTGAGTCCTGTTTATCTTAAAACAGATGTAAGAATATAAAGGGAAGTGTTTTATTGGATTATTACATTATAAACATCCAGGAGAAGGACAAGTTTTAAACATCTGTGTCTAAAAAAATTGACAACCTTTAGATTTGGCATGACTTTTCTTTTCTTTTTTTGTTGTCTATGTCGGATACAGGGATAAATCAGAAAAAAAAATTCTTTGACCAAAACATTTTAAAGGAAAAAGGTTGGGGCACATTGGTTGGTTGTGCCCAAACTCCCCAAACTAATTATCCAGTATGATCTTTTAATTTTGCATTATGCCAGATTATAAAAATTTGTAAATTTCCTCTAAATAAGCAACCAGTGAATAATATTTTATACCAATAGCTGCCAATACTGATACTATCCCTGCAGGGCTGTAGGGAAAGGTGATCTTGGATTGTGAAGGGTGGTACTGGTGTTGTCTATTCAGCACATTTTATTTGATGTACTATACTCATACTAACAATGCATTACCAAAAGTAGTAACATTCAATTGGGGTAGTGCGTTAAATATTTTTTGGTGTTTACACACACAAATGTTGGAAAAGGTACCTTGATAAGCATTCTGTACTAACCATCTTTTTTAGGCGCCCTAATATTCAAGCTATTTGACCCAACTGCAAAGGGTGAAGCTAAACACAGTGCCTACTGTTGATTGGTCAAAGTAATAATCAATTCCTTATCAATCCAAAAAGCATCTTTTCCAACTTTCTTTTATTTCTTGGCTATATTTTGCCATGCAGTCTGTGACCTCATCTAAAAGGAAATCTTGATTTATTGTGAACAACCACATGCAAAAAAGACAAATCACCCATTGCCATGGTGTCTATTCTTTTTGCTCTTTGTTTACTGTGTGGCGCTTTGTTTTAGGATGCTGCATCATGTCCCAGTGCTGTGATGTCATAAAATTACAAAATCCACCACAAAGTGCGACATGATGACTATGTAAAATGATGTGCTGCAGCCCCAAACCTCAAGCTTTTGTAGCCCTCGGCATCAAAACAGTTTTACTTCAAGCTTCACTGACCTGCCTTTGTGGTAAGGAAAATGAAACTGAGGATCCTGACCTTAAGAAGAACTGTACCTAGAACTTCTGTGGATTATGCTACACTGACAGGATGCAAAGATTAGTAATTTGCTTAATCTTTACAAAAAGGTTGGCACATATTATGGCAACAAAAATGCCATACACACACTCAAAAATCCTGAAATTATCCAGACATTACCTAGGCAAGCCGCATGTGTGAACGCAGAGTTTTTATTCAGAACTGACCTGGGTAATTTCCCCACGCCCCCTCCTAGCATCCACACAAAGTCCGAGTAGGCTCATGTCTGAACACTACAGCGAATTATCAGGGTTATTCGCCGAGGCGAGTAGGGAGTAACCTGACACGCCAGATGGACAGTTTCATATTGGAAATATTTCACTAATCCATCTGGGATGGAGCCGTTTGAAAATGTTCTCAGAGGCAGAACCTTCAAAAACAACAGCAGCTTGTGATTGGCGATCGTTCGGCTCGTTACACTCATCACAGAGCAATCCACATCAAGCGATGCTGCTACGTAGACGTAGCATATGTAGCGGCTACATGTAACAACAACCAACGGTTAACGGCCGTTAGCTGCTACGGCCAACGGCTACTTCCTTTCCTTTCCCGAGGATCGAACTCATGATTCTCGGGGCAAGAGGCAGTGACAGTGCTGCTGAGCCACAATGAGCATGGCTAACAACAGCTAACAACAGTTAACAGCCATTAGCCCTAGCGGCTAACTGTTAGCCGCTAGGGCTAACGGCCAACAACAGTTAGCCGCTACGGCCTTTAGCCGTTAGCTTAAACTACCTGAAGACTATCGTTTCAGATTAAATTATACCACACAGATGTATCATTTAACACTTATATGTGACAAGAACCTCGCCAAAGATAATCCCTCCCAAGTTTTCCCGGTAAACTTCTGAGGAAAGCATATTTCGCCAAGTATCGCTGAGTAACCATGATAACCACAGACTAACCGGCATGTCCGTGGAATGATTTCCACGTTCTCCTCCAGTTTCCCAGCAGTAATCCCCAGTTAGGAGAAGAGCAAAAACATGACTTCTTGTAAGACAAGCTTCAAGTGACGTTCTTCCTCCTCTTTTAAAGAATAAATGGAGTCCATTTCTGATTAAAAAAAAAAAAAAAAAAAACGCATTGAAACCGCTTCAGAAGCCGCCATTGTTTTCCACATGCAGTCACTTCCTGTTGTCGTCACGTCCGCTGCTCCCGCAGCTCCCACAGCTCCCGCCTCTCTTCCCTGATTGGGCCGATAAGATTCCAGCCGGAGTGAAGTCGTTGGACAATGGAGGCTGGCAAGACGGATATGCATGATTTCAGAATCAGGCAGGTTCATCTGCTCTGCAAGGCTAAGTAGAGAGGGCTGACAACATCATCCTGTGCAACCGGAACCAGGAAAAGAGAGACTCGACAGGATGGATCAAAAACAACCATTGAAGAAAGAGATGTTTATCTGACAATAAGATCACAAACTCAAATGTGTGTTGGACGTTGAAGGTGTTGTTTCTACAAAATATCATCACAGATCCATAGTTACATCTGCTCAAAAATGATCACCCCGGGGCTCTTGGACATCCAAAGAGCTGCTGTTATGATATGGAGATGAAATTCTGGAGCTTCCTTTCTCTGACGTAATCATCATGCACGTAGCGACACTGCTTCATATTCACTTCTGTGTGCTACAGTGCTCCTATCAATTCTTTAATCAATGCTTTTGATGTGTTTTTTTAACATGCCTTTAAAAATTAGAGCTTTTTAAGATATTTTAAAGACTTCAGCTGATAAAAATTACGACAGTTTGTTGCACTGCAGAACCAAGTGCAACCATCAAAAGTTATTAAACTTTTGCTCTCTACGTGTTTAAAATGCTAATTTGGTAAGTTAGATTGTTCAATCATTCATTTTTTACACCGCTTATCCCTTTCGGGGATCCGGGGGGCTGGACCCTACCCCAGCTGCCATTGGGTGAGAGGCAGGGTACACCCTGAAACGGTCGCCAGCCTATCCCAGGGCCACATATAGAGACAGACAACCAGTCACACTCACACTCAACCTAATGAGCATGTTTTTGG
The DNA here is from genome assembly GCA_037902135.1 of Cetoscarus ocellatus. Taxonomy (NCBI): domain Eukaryota; kingdom Metazoa; phylum Chordata; class Actinopteri; order Labriformes; family Labridae; genus Cetoscarus; species Cetoscarus ocellatus. Next base: position 430,825 of record JBAMNC010001389.1, read on the forward strand.
TCTGTAGGAGGAAGCCAGAGTGCCTGGAGAGAACCCACGCATGAACGGGAAGAACATGCAAACTCCACACAGAAAGGTCCTGCCCAACCCAGGGATCAAACCAGTGACCTTCTTGCTGTAAGGCACACGCACTACCCTGCTGCGCCTCCGTGTCACCCAAGTAAGATTTTCATTTAACTAAACTGATTGGGACAGGGTAAATGTTCATAAATAGTGGGATTTCAAGGTACATTCTTCCTCAAGAGCAGGAAAGAAACACAGACATAGAAAAGCACATGCATGTACAAAGACTTTTCTACTGTAACTACTTTTTTAGTATCTGCAGGAGCCCTGGAAATTCATTATTGGTTTATCAATAAAACAGACTTATGATCTACATGGGAAAAAAGATCTACTGTAGTTAACAAACTGATTTTATTTTATTTTCAATATCTGTTTATTAATCTACTCCTACATTAAGCACGAGAAACTGTCATTAATTATTGTTTTCAGTTAAGTATTATCAATGACTTAATCAAATTCATTAAATCCAAATGGTAAGTGGTCTAAGTCTTGTATTGTACTTGTACTTTACCCATTTTTTTTACTTACAATGTTGATTATTTTGTGCTAACAAACTGAGAGATATAACATTTTGACAGTGACTGTCTGAGGTCTCTCAGGGGATTACACGATCTTCAGCAGACGACATGAGGTGTTTCAGCCCTTTTGTCTTCATCATACTGAAAACAAACTTTTACTACCAAGCTGTTGATTGTGACACCTTTTCAACGTAACCCAGACAAACTCGACATTTAATCAAGAAGCTTTTCGCTAATGAGCTATCACTCTTTTCTTGTGTGCATCTTTTACTCTGGAGTGCAGTGCTGGGTGTCTAAGAGGAGATGCCACATGAGGTTTGATGTGTTTAGCATATTAGCCGCAACTTCTAGCCATTTGGTTTTGTAGACAGGGGTTAGTCATCTATAATAATTTCATAGATGGTGTTGTTCACACTTATTGCCACACTTGACGCCTTATTGCCACCTTATTGTTTTGTCACACTGTAGTAGTGAAGCTAATGCAGGAAAGCCTCTCTGCTGCTAAAAAGGGCAGATGAGGCATCCAGCGTCACTTTCTGTATGGTCTGTTCAGGTTGTGCAGCGCAAAAGTTCTGGTTTGTCTATCCAAAATCACTTTTTAAAGAGCCTCACAGATGAATTAAACATGACTTTTAAATCCAAAGTTCAGCACAACATTGTGTAATTGCCCATTTCTTATTATCAGCTCAGTATAAAGTGGTGCAAGGATGACAAATTTTTGTAGGCCAACGCTGAAGTTAGCATTGTGCCGGCATTCTCCACTTGAAGCCTATGGGATAATTCACTGTGCTCTAGGATCTTTATTGGTAATAAGATTTTGAAAGTTACACATTTTGTTAACGCAATAATCTTGACGAACAAATCTAACTTTCGTGATTTTTTAAGCGTGATTATAATAGGCAGTAGGGGTGTAAATCACCAGTTTCATGACGATACGATACGATACGATATCGATTCTTTGGACAACGATACGATATTTGCCGATATCACAAAGTCTGCCACGATTCGATTTCGATTCGATACGATTCAGGGACCTTCGATCGATTTAAGACGATATTATGTACTCACTGAACGCAATCAGCTACATTTCACCTAAAGCAAGAAAGAAATACAAAGCAATTTCTAAGTTTTGACAGTTTTATTACTGAAATGTGAAACGATGTGCTGACCTTTGGGTATGATAGTTTATAGAGGATTATAACCATCTGTATGATCTAATCGTGTTCAAAATTAAAATTGGGTTAATTAGTAGTCAGGTGTGTTTAGACTTTGCTTCACTGTTTAATGGTAGGTGTGGAGGAAGAATAAGAACAAGCTCTCACTGTTTTTCTTTCATACAATAAGTAATTTTTATAATCAGTGCGCTACAAAATCAAATGATGAGATAACTTACTGTACTCGTGTGATTACTCCCCTCGTGTGTGTGCAGTATGCATCCTCTGCTGTCAGATCGACCGTATCTTACCCGAATACAGCAGTGCTATTTTCTGATTGGCTGACATGTCCCGTTTAGCTTTGGGATGCTAAGAGCGTGTTGCTACGCGTTAGCATATAGTGGTGTTACTCGGTGGGCGCTACACAGTACATTTTAATGCAGGAGAAATACCGGGTGTGGTGTGTGAGAGAGCAAAAAGGTGCGCGTCTCATACGCTGAATACGTGAGACTTGAGAGCCCTGTAAAGTTGAAATTTAAGAACGAGGCACTATTAGGCGGAAGCGGTGAAACAGATATCCGGTCAGAATTTCAAAATAAAGGCGTTGAAGATGACGATGTCGATCGATGTTTTGAGTTTCCATCGATTTGATTGGATCATTGCTTAACCAATCGATGTATCGATCCAGATCGATGGATCATTACACCCCTAATAGGCAGGGTAAAAGGCTATCACTGAACTGTTAGGAAACTACAACATGGCACAACTTAGAAGCCATGAAAACATCACGCTGTCATCTCTTGTTTGAGAATTTCCTCTTAAGTGAGTGACCTGATCAAGATGGTCCTCATGGTTGTGGCAATAGTTTATATGTTACTATTTGAAAATGCTCAGAAATGCTTGCATTAGGGTCCCCCGCCATTTTAGTAGTCCTTATTAGCAGTTCGTTAGCAGTCCTTTCAAATACAACAATGCATATAAATCAAAAGAGGGCAATATAAGATGTATTTTATTATTTAGATAAAATTTTTAAATCTTTAAGTATTTATTCATCACGCCATTCTAAAATCCAATAGACTATTGGCATTGGGAACCGGGAAGCATTAAACACTAACTCACTCCTGCATTTTTGGACTCTTTCCTGCACCACTCGATTTGTTTGTCTGAAAAAGAAGAAAAAATCTGTAGGAAATAGGTAGGCTTGCTCTGCCCTGTTACTTGTAAACAAGCTTTAAAATTAAAGAACATACATTTGTGATCATGATACAGCATTTAAAAACAGTAAAATTTCTGTCTAAACTATAAAACAGATATTACTTCTTATTGTGGACCACATACTGCATACACCATAGTTGTTTATGAAAACTGGAACTTAAAAAAAATTTTGATAGCAATGAAACAACTCATATAGATAACATGGTCGACAGACATGTAACATACACTTATGTAATAGTCAATACGTCATTCATAAGAACATTTCAAAGGGTATGTACCTAAATATTACAGTATGTGTTTGGTACCCTTAAGGTTTTGTAACTGACCCTCCAGTCCTGTTTTTCCAACAATTCCCAAAGTTATTAGGTCCAATTGCATTAATTGCTGCAAGGAGAGGCCTGAGGGCATCTGTGCCAGGCAGCATCTGACAGCAGTGAACTGTACGTGTGTGAAGTCAAAAACAAGTGGCACTGTCCCGGAGTTGAACCTGTGAACTGCTCTTACACATGTCTCACCTTTCATCCCATGACCCCATTATTTCTCCCCACATAGAAACACTACCAAACAGAGCATGTTTGATTGCCCCAGACCTCCGATCTCTCTCCCTCTCATAATGTTATCTTAAGAAATGTGGAAACGATTCAACTTCCATTTGATTTTGGCGTCCAAAATGACTACCACATTGGGCGTCCTCAGTGAATGTGTGTATGTGTTTGTGTGTGTGTGTATGGAGTTCCCCTCAGAGATTCCTTCGAGAGATTCCAGAGGCTGTGTGATCCAGTTCCTCTCGTCATGGCAAATTGACCATGTGCACTTGACGGCCAGCTGAGTAATCTCCTGACACGTCAGGTTTAACACACCACTCCGCAATCACAGAAAGAAAAATAACTTTGGGAAAGAGAAATCATAAATAACCTGGGAGCTTCACTCTCTACTTGCCCTCCGAACCTGGGTGAGAAAACAGTCAATAAGAGTGGAGCCACATGAATTTCACTGGAGCTATGGGGGTACAATGATTAACAGAGCCATTAAACGCCCCTGAGTGTAACACTAAGCCTGAAACCTTAAAATAGTCAACAGGAGAAACTGCTCAATGAAGGTTACAGGATAGTTTGAGGGGAAGGTTGTTATTTTAAGTTAACCTAATGTAAGACCAAATTAAGAAGAATATATTATTAACTTAAATATATTTAATTTGAATGTTTTAGTAGCCAAGTTTAGATAATAAACATATATTTAGCACTTTCTAAATCTTTGTTTTTAAAAGAGCTATACAAATAAAGTTTATTATTATATACACTGCCTGGCCAAAAAAAAAGGTTGGATCGCCTTTAGCTTTGATTACAGCACGCATTCATTGTGGCATTGTTTCAGTAAGCTTCTGCAATGTCACAACATTTATTTCCATCCAGTGTTGCATTAATTTTTCACCAAGATCTTGTATTGATGATAGGAGAGTATGACCACTGTGCAAAGCCTTCTCTAGCACATCCCAAAGATTCTCAATGGGGTTAAGGTCTGGACTCTGTGGTGGCCAATCCATGTGTGAAAATGATGTCTCATGCCCTCTGAACCACTCTTTCACAATTTGAGCCCGATGAATCCTGCCATTGTCATCTAGGAATATGCCCGTGCCATTAGGGAAGAAAACATCCATTGATGGAATAACCTGGTCATTCAGTATATTCAGGTAGTCAGCTGACCTCATTATTTGGGCCATAATGTTGCTGAACCTAGACCTGACCAACTGCAGCAACCCCAGATCATAGCACTGCCCCCACAGGCTTGTACAGTAGGCACTAGGCATGATAGCTGCATCACTTCACCTGCCTCTCTTCTTACCCTGATGCGCCCATCACTCTGGAACAGGGTAAACCTGGACTCATCAGACCACATGACCTTCTTCCAGTCCCCCAGAGTCCAATCTTTATGCTCCCTTGCAAACTGAAGCCTTTTTTTCTGGTTAGCCTTACTGATTGGTGGTTTTCTTAAGGCTACACAGCTGTTCAGTCCCTATCCCTTGAGTTCCCTTCACACTGTGCGTGTGGAAATGCTCTTACTATCACTATTAAACATACCCCTGAGTTCCACTGTTGTTTTTCTTCAATTTGATTAGGCCAAACATTTAAGTGATAGCCGATCACGATCATTTGGGATTTTTTTCTGATCACATTTCTTACTCAAAGGCAATGGTTCCCCACTATCCTTCCAGTTTTTAACAATGTGTTGGACAGTTTTTATCCAATTTCAGTAGTTTCTGCATCTCCTCAGATGTTTTCTCTGCCTGATGCATGCCAATGATTTGACCCTTCTCAAACAGACTAACATCTTTTCCATGACCACAGGATGTGTCTTTCGACATGGTTGTCGAAATGAGAAGCTATTCATTGCATCAGCTGGGGTTTAATAACTTGTTGCCAGCTGAAAGATAATCGCCCATGCACTAATTATCCAATAGGAGGCTCGTACCTATTTGCTTAGTTAAATCCAGGTGGCGACTTTTTTTTTGGCCAGTCAGTGTATATTTACACTCAATGGCCACTTTATAATGTACACCCATTTATCTGCTTGTGCTCATCAGGCAGTCACGTGGCTCACACAAAAACATGGCAGCAACAAACGTGGTGATCGAAATGACTTTACAGGTGGCATGGCTGATGGTGAAGGTTGTTTGTCTATTCCAGAAACTGCTGATCCACTGTGATTATAAACCTGATTATTAGTAATGTCTGAGTTTAACAACACAGCTATTGAGTCTCATGGTACCTGTGAGGAAAAGTCATTTTACTGTACCACTGCTGCACAAACATCCCTTGGTTTTGCAAGGGGAGCAAAAACTCCAAACACCTTAGTGTAATGATCAAATTAAACTAAAATGTCATACATTCAAACGCTTGGTTTGTGGAGGGAAGAGGAGGGGGAAAGGCACAAAAAAACTCCACAGCAGACTCAAAACAGCAGCTTGACAACAGAAAAATAATCTCTACATCTACCTGACCAAGGTCCCGTTGGATAAAAATATTAATCCAACATATTTTACTGACAGGACGAAAGGAAACATGATGTGATCAAGGTCAGCCCAAAAAGTTACATAAGATGACTTTATAAAAATGTCATCATGATGTGTTAAAACATCACTTTAAGAAAAATGAACATACATCATTTGTCTAAAACCTGCCGGGAGTTAAATTTGTTTGTTTTTTCAACAATAACCAGTATTATCCTACCAGTAGTAGGGCACTGCAAATTAGCTCAAACTATAAATGCTGTAGTGTGTGGCAACATCCTCTTGCTTCATACTGTCCTTATACAAATAAACATAAAATAAAATAAAATAAAATAAAATAAAAGATAGAGTACGCAATGTGTAAAGCTAGTGCAAGATAAATGTGGTATTTAACCAAGAATATGTTTTGTGTTTAAAAAGGGACTTGATTTAATAAGACTTGAACCCATATTGCCTGTAATACATGTATTTTATACATAAATATTTTGTACTTTTATTTTAGAGGGGTGGGAGGCCGAGTTTGGATGGTGAGCTGCCACCCTTAAACCAGAAACTCTGAGTATGCTTCATCATAGAAAGAAAATTGTAGATTATTTGAACAAATAATGTTGTAATATAAACAAATTCCTCACTAATCCCACTTAGCAGAACTGTTAAAAACAACGTGGTGGTGATGGTGAGAAAGGAGACAGTGAGTATCGAGAGTGGAAGAGACAAAAGAAAACAGTTGGTGCCAGAGATTGTAATTCCTTATTGGCAGGAGGTGGTTTGAGGCCAGGAGGACGTCAGCCATGTTCTTTAAAAGGCAGGGATACACTGGACTCTGGTATGACAGTGGACTTTTCATCACACTGCTACACTGAGTCACCACTGGCCCTCCAGATCTGTCACCAGGCTCCATCAGAAGTGGCCCTACAAAACTGAAAAACTCTGTGCCCATCAGGGGAGTAAAAGAGGTGATAGAGGTTGAAATGTGTGCAAGTGTGTGTGCATTTGCCAAGCCATAGACCTGTCCAAAAGTGCATTTGTCAATTTGTAACAGTGTGTATGCTGAGAAGAGTTTAGGAGAACAGACAGGAGAGGAGTGAGGGAGAGAGAGGGAGGGCAGTTGAATGGTTTAGCGGAAAAATGTGGTCATTTGCTGGCAGCAGATCCAGGAAGAAGATTATTGGACAGTAACCCAGTGGCAGATGTCTGATGAGTGTCTATTAACCTGCGTCCTACATCTCATAGGCCGTGTTGCTGATGAATTCAGACCAGGAGGCCTTGTCCCACCCAATAGGAGGGGTTGGTAATCCCTCTCCAGGAAATAGCTGCCAGAGACCTCAGGACTTGATTGGGTGTATCAGTGTTGCTCTGGCACAGATAACAGGGGAGAGATGCTATTTAGGAGAATTAAGCTAAAATCTGCTGTTTTCCTTCCGTTGCTACTCACTCACACAATCTATTTGTTCTTTTAGTTCTCTTCCTGTGTCCCTTCTCTTCTGCACTGATCTTTTACAATGTATCCACTGACAGCTTATGGTCCATTTGGTTTATTCATAAACTTCATCTGTCCTTCCCTCTTGTTTCTCCATATCTCCTCCGATAACTCCCTTACCCTCTTTTACAACACTTTACAAAGATTAGAGACTGAACAAGCCCAGTCTTTACTTAGCTGAGAAACTTAGATTGATATTAGTTCACTCACATGGCATTTCTCCCTCTGTTTACTGTGCCAGTAGCTGCCTGAAACAGCTCACCCCCCCATAGACCTACAATTGTGACATCCCAGTAGAGTAGAGTAGAGTAGAGTTGTTGAAAGCATTGGGCCGACTAGCACAGAGTTGACCACAAAAATACAGTGTAGACTGGTCAACTAATCAGAGCGGAAAGGGGCCTTGTGGGGAACACAGCCTTAAAAGGGTAGGAGATCTACAAGAGCATCTCAGATGAAATGGGAATATAGCTGGATCAGGGGTAGCCATCAAAAATGAATATATGAACCTGAGTTAAGAAAAAATGGTTTCTTAAAGCTACAAACGTTATTACCTTCACCAAGGAGCAAATAATTAATTAATTAATTAATAATAATAATAATAATAATAATAATAATAATAATAATAATAATAATAATAATAATAATAATAACAACAACAACAACAACAACAACAATAATAACAATAATAACAACAACAACAACAACAACAACAACAACAACAACAACAACAACAATAATAATAATAATAAATATTATGAATGTTACTATGTTTTTGTAATGGAACTGATTTGTAAGGAAGGGGCAGGACTAGATAAGCTCTTAGCTTCATTCTGTCCCTTCTCAAACAGGGTATTGTGTGACATATGTGTATGTATTCACATGTATAAGTTTAGTTGTTGGACATATACAGATGTCCGACATACATATGTATTATGTTGCCTTGACTAATTGTTGATCGTTTCTTTTTGTTTTTAAGTTTGAGACAAATAAAAAAAAAAAGGTGGTTATGTTTTTGCTGGTGCTTTTCTGTCTGTCAGCCTAAAAGCAAGATAACTCAAAAATATTGGAAATAGATGTTAATTGAATTTTCAGGGGATGTTGGTCATGACATAAGACGAAAGTTATTTGATTTTTATGGAAATTTTCCACATTTTCTATTGGAAAAAAAATATGAAAACTATTTCTATGAATGTCAGAAATGCCTTTGCAGAGGTTTGTGCTCTCTGAGCACTTCTAGTCTGAGGACCACTGGAAGGCACAGCAGGCAAAGACCATGCAGACCTATCTGTTGCGTGAGGAGCCTAAACTGAAAACATGGCAACATTTATTGTGGGATTGAAACAAAAAAGTAAGTTACAATGACATGTATCATCTTGGATAAGTAAAGGCGAGTGATGACCAATGGACCGAGCACACCATCAGCAGCTGCTACATTCTTTTTTCTATAACACTATCCTCTGTGCATCAACATGAACATACCACTGTTACAAACAAATATGGTGCTGTGCTAAGAGGTGACTTCCAGCTTGTAGTTTCCAATAGAAAATAGGGTGTCCCTTTGAGTGCCTTCTTGATTTCATCATGATGTAAATACTGTATATCCTCATTATATTTTGGGATTGAGAAGAAATCAATTACATTGACTGAAGTGACTGCACTTGGGTAGCTTTTTCATGTACTCATACTTTTTGAGTGATTTTTTAAATCAATACTCTAAGTTGAATGCGTTTTTTGGGATGTATTGTACTTTGATACAGCACCTGAGTACTAAGCAAAAACAACAGAATGAAAAGTTAAACTACAGAAAGATTTTCAATCAACCAGTGGTGTTATATTACCAAAATCTGACTTCAATTCTGGGAACCAAGTTAAGTATTAGGACACTTAATATTAAAACAGTACATGAAACTGAAATGATACTGGTTCAGTACTGATACAGAATGGAACAGAAAAAAAGGTATCCATAAGCGTTGGTCATATTTTGAAATGACAGCTGGTAGAAAAAGGGTAGTTTGTAGAACAATTAATTTATTTTACCTGAGGTATTCTGTAAATTTGCTTATAGTGATTTTATAGGTATTATTATACATTTTAAGTGTTGTTTCAATACATGCTCATAATTGCCTTTCAAATTAAAAAAAGAGTTCCTGGGCTAGTTGTGTGTTTGTTTGCTGCTGTTATTTTATTCTCCCCTAAAATGTATAAATTCATGAACATGTCAAAAACCTGCAATTTTTTAAAAATGGAAACTTAACACCAGAATAAGGGGAAAAAACACTATCCAATGCTGTAAAGCAATTAAAAGGTACAACATCCTTCAAACCCACATTACCAAAGTCCTGTCCATGGCTCATCTGAATACAAACATGACTGGCACTGTGGTTACTTGCTCTGGGTAGATTCCCCTCCCTCTTTCTGGCACCACATTGTTCAGGTCCAATAAATTACAATACTTACACAGCAGAGTCTCCCCCACCTGCTCCACACCACAGATGAGTACAACGATGTGCCCACAGCATAGAGTGGCTCAGGCTTCATAATACCTTAGAATAGACAAGAATATTCCTTCACGATTTTGCAAGATGGCTTTGGAAAAGCAGCATCCCTATGGCTGAAAGGGTTGATTTTGGCTGTTATTGATACTGTCTGTAGGAATAAAGCAAAATGAGTTGATAAGTGATGAGATATCAGCTGACACGTATGTCACAACCTTTTTATGGTCCATTTGGTGTGTTTGTAAAAGAAACCATGTCCCATAAGGCTTGATGATGTATGAGTCTGGTATCATCTGCCAACAATTCATTTTTCTGTCATCGCCTCTCAGACTTGAACTTCCCTCCCCTTTTTCTCCATTCAGAACTGAAAGATTGATCTGGAGGGATATCATCTGAAATAAAAATCATCTCCACCCACTCATCTAAGCATGCCAGTTAGATCCCATTAAACCAGTTCAACTAGCAGTGCACTGAGCGTGGCCCAGGACAATGTGGTTGGCTCGAGGCAGTGCCTGAGGCAGAGGGAGGGAATAGAGGTGCAGGAGCTTGGGATCTACGCACCACATCTGTTCCTGTATTAAAGGCATATGGGCCAGGCCGGGCCAACTGCTCATGAGCATGCACGGACCCCTGTCCCGAGCCCAATCACTGCTGATGGAGGTGATGTAATGGACCTGTCTTGGCCTTTCTTGTCCTCTCTTGTAAAGAGCAAAGTTGCACATCCTGTGTTGTAGGCGTGACAACAAGCCAGCTATCTGTCAGCACCTGCCCCTCAAACGCTGAACTGATAAAGGGACACATGCAGGAAAAATGAAGAAATGAAACAGGATGGACAAAGACAGACTCTGCCAGAGACTCAAAAGCACAGCAAGATGCATTCTAGGCTACCCTTATAATTTTTCATGATACCATGTTTAGGAATGGGATTGTCAACTTGCTTTAGCTGAGAACCAATTTACTTCAGGGATTTAATATTATGATATCCTTTCTGCTGAACAGTTCTGTCCTCTTGTTGCAGTAAATTGCAAAACAAATCAAGCTACCATGAGAAATAGTCAGCACGATCGATGACAATCGAGCCGAGAATGGTAGCATGGTAGACAAGAGAGAAAAGAAGTCTTAAAGTGTGGATTAATTTAACATGATATGACACCAACAGTGCAGCCTGCAACATCTGCCTATGGTTTTGTGATTTAAAGCAAGAGTGGAAACACAAGCATCATGCTAAACTTCTCAACATAGCACAGAGCATTAAACACCATGCCATGTGTTTGTTGTCACCAACACAGAAAACCTGCGTAGGTAAACCTTTTTACAATCAACATCAATTGCTGATGAATTTAATAAGGCAGGGGTTCCCACACTTTTTCAGCATGGCATCCAAACTTACAGAAATGTAATGCAGTAACACTGACATATCAAAGGTGTAAAACACATGTATATCTGCTGTGACTGGTGGGCTGCATCATAGTCTTTCACAGGCTATTATTTTCTAGCAATTATGAACTATAATCTGTTTTATACAATGCATTTTAGGACTAATTTTTGATTGTATTTTCAATTCAATGCATCTGTTTGCAAATGTATGTGTAGCCATATATTAATCAGGAAGACCTGCTGCCCTTACCTCCCTGTGTCAGAAACTTAGCAGCCTGAGAAACATGTTCCTACTACATTTATCAGTGACACCGCCATCCCTGGACCCGCACAATTGTGTTTTCATCTGCCCCCAACAGCAACCATTCATCTTGACAGTGTAATGGAAGAAAAGTTGAGGCAAGGGAACAGGATCAAGGGATCCTACGCTTTGGTGGACAGGTATGGCAGAGAGGAAAGGGTGGCCTGAATGCCTGGCTGGGTTGACTGGGGGCCATCTTGAAGCAGAGGCTTGTGTGCAGCTCAGCTTCTCAGAAGGATAAGGTGTAGTTTCTCTGCTGTGACCCAGGAGCTTGTCGCAAGGGATGTAATGAGGTCAGATTACAGGCTAGTCCACAGACTGGCTGCAAAAGGTTGGCCCGTAATCCCACAGTCATTAAAAGAATGCTTTGTTAGAAGTGGATGGAAGAGGGGGAAAAAGAGTGGGAGAGAAAGAAAAAAGCAGGGAATATAAGAGGTGTGTGGGGAACTCAATAACACTTGATTCGATATGAAAAGCCTCTTGTTGCCACCCAGGAGCAGCCCGGCTAGGAAGGATGTGAGGGAAGCCAGCCGAGAGACTCCTACAACCAGGAAACAAGACATGCCTTGTTCCGGGTTTAAGGAGCAAACAGATTAAGATGAATTGATGCAAGCTTAGTGACTTTGGAGACTGAGGAAGAAAAAAACGCCCACAGATCAATAAGGCTTAGGAAGCAAGCAACCAAAGACAGAATCTTCACTCACATTCTGGGGATAACACTCAGTGAAGGAAGGGGTCTCAGATCTCATATATCCCTACTTTGTGTGGTTGAGATAAAAAAGAGAGGTTTGTGTAAGATGACAGCATTAAAAATTCTAAAGAAACTGGAAAAAAGGCTTTAAACAATGGTACTTTCAGGCAAAAATACATTTAAAATCTTATCCAGCCCATTTTACACCATGCTGGTGATCAGAAACTTATCTGAGAGTGTGTAAGGCATAATAAAATTTAAAACAGAACGATAAAGCAAAGTCTAACTATTCATACAGGCCTTTTATATGCATATTTTTGTAGATTTTGCACATCTGTGGTTTGAAAGTGTAAGCGTCTGTTTTAAATGTATGCACAAAATCACACAAGGGGTTTCAAATAAAGCATATGCCGATCTCACCAAAAGTCCAATAGCAAGCAAGCTAACATACATCCAGTGTCCCACAGTGCACTGTGACAGATCCGTGCCTAAGCCGGCCTGGCGGGGCCTGTGCCCTGATGTTTGCAGAGATCAGAGAGAATCATCTGGGTTAACATGGTAATTATACGGCAAAGCCCCACTATCTCAGGCTGGATCTGATACTGTTTTCCTCCTCTCTACTCAGAGATCTCAGGCCTCCAGTCAAAAGGAGCGACAGCCGTCTTCTACAGCTAATCCCTCCAGAGGTGTTTCACCGCTGTCAAAGTAATGAAAACCAACATGCTGTGAGTGCAGGCATTTGATTACAGAAATAAAAAAGAAAGAAACAAGCATGAAAACTTGGAGGAACCTTTATACAGCCTTATCTGTTTTATCAGTATTGACAAGTTTAAATTCAGGCTCTTTCCCAAGTCTCAAGTTTATCAGAAAGGGATTTATCATGTGAGTATTCTATTCTTTAGATTTAAGAGAAGCTGTGAACAGCTACACGGAACAGACACCCCGAAACACCCAGAGTATGAAAATGAGGGCTTATGATTCTGCCTCGACTCCATTTGCACACCCTGCAAGTTTGGGCCAAAGTGGCAGCTTGCCTGTGGTTCCAGTTATCGTGGCAGCACCAGCATTAGCAGTGTCGCAGAGGCGCAACAAGCACAACAACCAACTGGGTCGTCTTTCAGTCAGACATTCAAAAGGAGCAAAACCTTAACAAGTGGAGGTTTTTTTATTGCATATTTAATGACATTGTGCTTCTGAGTACAGTTTAAAGACCAGATTAAGTATGGTTAAAAAAAAATAACTAATTATGAACTCCCACACAGAAAATACGTTTCCTTGACTCGTTGTCTCTATGGCTTTATTTTTGAGAAGTTTTTGGATGTAAACTGTCAAGACCTATTTTAGTATGTTGTTTTAAATGAGTTTTATATTGTTAATGATTTGTGTTAACAAAGTAAATATCAAAATATCTTTAAAATATGTCGCCCAAACAGACTGTTCAGTTTCTTTATGAAAAAATGGAGGTCATGTAATGTGAATGAGTAACAAAGAGGAGGAAGAGAGGGAGATATCTAATAAAACATTAACACAATTTTTTTCATATCAATCTCCTTTGTAATTTAAAACTAGGGATGCCCGATTTGTTTTTTTTCTGGGCCGATACTGATACTAATCATTTTTTGCATTTTGTTTAAAAACTGGTTGCTCAACAAAGCAGGGCAAAAAAAATTCTCACGAAGCAATGCCATATACTATCTCACAGTTTTGAAATCTGAATTACACAATGAAATGACTCATTTATTATTTTTATTTTATTTATATGAGTTAACAAAATTATTGACCGATTGACTAAAACTATCAATACACTCCAACAGGCAAAGTTGTGAAAGCAGTTTAAGGAATAAAAGACGGTGAGTTTACAAGTATTAACTCAGTGACATAATGTAACAGATGTAATTATTTTTGCCAGGAAAAAAAATTTCAACCCCATTAATTATTTATTCAAGGTTCAGCAAAATCTGGATCACTTACTCTGTAAGTGATTTTGAAACACATCTTAGCTTTGTCAAATATCATTTTATAGAGTTAACCTGAATGCATCACAATGTTTCTAACTTGACCTCAGATGCACCACTAAGTATGATGTGCATTTGTATTGTGGCAGCAAATGGCTGGTTTAGCTTAGCTGATAAGCTCTTATCCTGCTGGTCTAAGAGTGAATTTCACGCACAGACTTCAACACTATTTTTAACTAAAAGGACTAAAAACAAAGTTTTTAGGGATTCTCTTACAGTTTATTCAACAGGAAGACTGAGCACGAGGAGCAGCAGATGAACAAGTGGATGACATCCACAGGTAAGCAGTTTCGGTGAATGGGGGTACAAATTTCGATCAACCGATCACATTTTTCTTTTTAACAAGATTGCCCTATACTGACTGATGGCCAATCTATAGAGATATATATAAAATATGTTTTGAACTATTGCTCAAAACATGTTTTGTGAAGAAAGTTAAGAGGTGATTGGGAGAGTGCTTAACAACTTTGTGAGTCACATCAATAACTAAGTAACTTTCCCAGAAATCCACTCAGAATAAAAGCATTGTGTTAAAGAAAAGTTAGTCTCATCATTGAATAAAACAGACAGGGCTTGCCTTGGACATAGCCTGGACATAATGATAGGCAGGGAGCATACTTACACTGAACGAACACAGCTTGAAACTCACTGTGTCACTCAAAGCACACACACTCATTTCCTGTCGTCACAGTGAACCACACTCACATCTCGTCCTTTACTTGAACATTGAACTGTTTTATCCACTGTTCCTAAAAAATATGGGTGTTTTTTCCAGCTCACTCGGGCTGCACTCTGCCCTGCAGACAAGCGGGGCTGTAGGAGAAGGAGGGGCGCCTCATCCACACTACAAAACGAGCACAGCATGCAACACTATGATCGTCTAATGATGATTACTCTGTTTTTTTGATGGTAGGAGGCCATAAATGTAATTGATTCTCTATCAATCAACCCGCACTATTATGTGTGTATCTGTGAAGAAGAACAGAGGTTTTCTACATCAGGTGATTCAAAACAACCACTGATAGATTTTTTTTGTAAAAGTAAGCCAAACTAAAGTGAACCCTGGCAGGCAGGCAGGCAGGCAGGGCCATTTTTGGAGGCAATCATAAAAATAAAATATATATATATTACGCTTTTTAATATAGCATATTAAAATAAGAGGGCATGTTCTTTATGGGGTGTTATAAAATTTTAAATAAAATACCCCTGACCTTGAAATTACTCTTTTATTTGCATTTTGTGTGTTGTTAAAAACAAAACCTGCAGCAAAACACAATCAAATATAATAACAAAAATGTTGCAATAATCACAGTTTTAGAGAACAAAAAATAATGTAGGAGGCCGGAGTGATGTGTGGCTATGATTGTTATTACCCAGTGTGTTTGTTTATGTCTTTCTGAATTTATTGTATTGCGTATTGTTTTTGTGACCACAGGTGTGCCCTTTACCCCTAAAGTCATTAGCCTTTGCAGTTTTGGTCTCCAAACTGCACCACACTGCTGCAAAACACGTGCAGAGAAAGTGATAGGAAGAGAGAGAGACAGCGAGAGACAGAGAGAGCGGGAAGGGGAAGAAGGCTCCAGGGCCAATTACGACCTAGAGAAAACAAAGGGCTATATTTCAATGATTCCTCCAGCTGTGCTGTTTATGAGCTGTGTGCTTAGTCTCTCTGTGACCTTCACCTCCACACTTGCCCTCTCTGAGGGAAAACAAGCGAAAATGGCATGATGCTCAATTTTTCATTTCCCCTTGTTTTCCACCATTTCCACCTTCTTTTCTCATGTAGGTTGGTAAAACCAGATTGTTTGTTTGAGTCAGAATTTCTCTAGTATTTCTTATTTTACTGTTTTTCATCACTTTTAGTGCCCCTCCACACCCTTTTGTAAAATGCATGAAATAGCCTCTGATATAAAAGTGAGAAAAAATATGGACTAATCTAACGCTTAATGGCAAGGTGTGTATCATATGTAACCTTTATAACTTAACTTGTCAGTCAGGGCCCTCTGCCACACATACACACGCATGCACACCCATTACAGACCTCATAAGCAGGGTCTGGGTATCAGTCACTGTGGTCCTTTGACAGGTCTAACCTTCCCATGCGGCAGGATACACTGTCTTCACTGCTGTCCTATTGACCAAAGCAATAAGCCATTCTATATGGTGTATTAAAGTCATTTTCCACATGCTACCTCAGCACCATCCATTGTTCATGCACGCTACTGCTGACCATGAAGGGAGGCGGCAGCGGCGGCGAGGGGGGGCAGTGCTCTCAGACCAAAATACAACTCTGCATGGTTTACATCTTTTAAGGAGTCAGTCTTCTGCCAGACATGCAATTTTTTTTTTCCTGTTACACGAAAGAGGTGAAATCATTGTCATAGTCGCTCATGTCGCAATTTAGACAGTTAAGGGGGGACAGAGGTCCAAAAAGAGGGTCCACACTGAATGACGATGTCCTCACAACCCAAAGAGCATGGTCCATTTATGTACTAAATCTACTCTCCAGTTTCATTCCTCTCAAATTAGCAAGCAAAAAGGGAAAAGGGGGGGCTCTTTTGTTGGCAAGCAGTGGCTGTGTAATATGTTGAGGCCATCTGCGTAGTCCGGTGGCTGCACTCCCCTGCTCCCCATGTCAGAGGTGGTGTTGGAACCGCTGTGTACCTCACCCTGGCCTCTGCTGAAATCAGCTCCAGTCCGGGACCATGTGACAAATGATTCCAATCTAGGCTGAGCGCCCTTGACTTGACCCTGACCGCTGTAGACAATAAGGGCAAGCTCAGTCACTGGAAAAGATGTTCTGCGCTAATAAACCCGAGTGCGGACCAGGGGTAGCAGCGAGCGGAGGCACGGCCGGGGGCGGGGGGATGGACAGGGAGAGAGGGGAGGGGGAGAGTTCAGGTTCTGACCTCTCAGGTGCAGGTTGATAATGAGTCTCCCTGTTTGCTCTGTGAAAATGACCTCAGAGAGATGAAAGGATCCAGAGCACAACAAAGAGCCCCATTCTCTGCTCCTCTGAAACGGGATCATTCTTGAGGATAGGCTTATGAATGCACTTTCTATTTCACTGCTTTTAAAGGGCACTTAAGCCAAAATACAAACATGTAAAAGTAGTCAGAGGTAAGATGCTGCCACACAGCCACTGAAACACGGCACACCTCCTCTCAGACCCCACACATGCAGACAAAACAGCCAAATGGACACAGAGAAGCAGACGCTCACTTGCACACACGCAGGCTAAAATGCATCAACACACACATGCACAGTATCCCAAATCCTGCTTGTGCCTCCCCTTGTCTACTTAATAAACCCTATAAAATGAGTGTGCTCTTGCCAAGCTTGGTGCCGTAAACATGCCACTCCAGAAAGGTTCTGGGAATCCCGCTAGTTATGCTAATGAAACCCCCACCCTCCACTGTTTTTCACTCTCTTATCCTGCTGGCACAGCCTTCAGTCTTCCGCAGTACACCACTCTATTATCATCCCCTGCCCCTGTTCTGCTGGCATCAGACTAGATAGTACACAGCAAAACGAAGATCCAAGAATCCGTGTAAAAAAACATGGCAAGAGAATAATATGGTTATTATTTCTTTGAACTCAAAACCAGGCCATTGTTCTTTATTTGTGTGCCCCAATTTGTAGCAAAATATGGTGCAAAATATGATTATCTTAACAATATGCATGCATGGACGGCTAATTATAATGATATGAACTATGTCTCCCAGGTAAGCTATTGGAAAAACACAAGATGAGGTCATATCATTTTGAACAAATAACCCTCACTTCTGTCTGGTGAGTTCTGAGAGGAAAAAGTTTTCCTGAGCCAGGGAGTAGAGACAGGACTTCTTGTATTGCAGATTCTGGCAAAGCAGAGGGTATCAGCAGGTTCTTTGTCATGGGGACTTTGAGGAACTTAGTGTTGAGAGGGGAAAGTGCTGGGCACGACAGGAACCACTGAAGTCTGCTGAACTCTGCTGAGTGTCAATGTGGCAGCCAGGATTATACCCTCCCATCTCTGGCTCCAAATAAAAAAAAAACGTTTGACACTGTAGCCCAAAGTTTTGTTTGTGCAAATCTAAGTGGGAGTAGGTGTATGAGGATGAAGGTTTGTGTGTCTGTTTTTCTGTGTGTGTGCATGTTCCTGCATCTCAAAGGCCCTGTGTGCATGTGGCTTTCTCAGAGTTGTTGGGTAAGCCAGGCCACTGACGTGGATTTGTGGCTTGACTGCAGAGGAGTTTATCACAGATAATTACATAAGAATGTGCTGGAAAAGGAACAAACCACGGACAGTCTGGGCTGGCAGATGCTGAGCCTCGGCCTACACAGTGCCCCGTGCTCCCTGCTCTCCAGCCTCACACACTCCAGCCCCCAGCGGGCCTCTCTAAGCTTGAAAGGGCAGAAGAGAAAACACTGAAACATTGGCAGGCCCAAATCAGCTTCTCTTTTATAGCTCACCCTTCAGCCCCCCTTTCTTCTCTCTCATCCTCCATGTTTTTCACACATTTAACTCTACAGTTTTCTGCACACACTAGAAATAATTCATATTTACAGTCTCATCTTTACATTTAGTTACTTTAACTTAACTTTAAATGTTAAAAAATTATTAAAGCACACTAAAATATATTACCAATATTCATCTTTAGGTCAGTGTTTTGATGAAGTACTGAAGCACAAATTGTTAATCATGGCCAATACTAATACTGATAGTTGAAATAACAATTTAGTTAATGCTATATGAAACTTTTTGTTTTGTTGTTGTTCGCCCACTGCCATAACATTTTCTCTCATGTTTGATTATGAAAACAGATCAGAGTTTGTCAGTTTACTTCTGCTCAATGACAACCTTCTCCTCCTAATCAGTGTTAGGTCTGTTATATACCAGTGTTCAGGAAATACCTTCACAACACATCTACAACTGACATTTGTTTGTCCTACAACATATGAAAAAAGGTCAATACCGGCCTTTGCTGGAGGTAAACCTCTGCATCCTTGTATAAAACACCAATTTTGGCGTTTCATTTACAGCATGTACAAAGGTTTTATATTTCTGACATATAAAGCATCATAATTTTAGACCATATAATTACATTACATCACTTAACATCAATAGAAACCAGGCAAAACTGAGGGAGAGAATGGGAACAACCTATAATAAATTTGCTGATCCCTGAAAGCTCACCTCAGTTTGAAGCCCTGTCCCATTTACTACTCTTATGTTGCCAAACTTTTTTCAGAATTAAAACAGTTGCAGTTTCATTGTCCTTGTCACAGTTGTCTAGGTAAAGATACAGCCTAGAAGCCTCTTTCCTGCATGTCATTCTACTCTCTCTACCCCTACTCTCTATGTCTATCCACAATCTTTTCCTCTAAATTAAGGACCAAAAAGCTTTTTTTTTTTTTTAAATGTCTTAAAAAAGTAATTATAATTAAAAAAATAACAATGATAAAATAGTAAGAAAAGAGAAGGCATTACAGCTGTACAACAGGTAGGTCGACATGCTATCTCATTCAGCAAACTCAAAGAAGTGTAATGTAATGCATGGTTGGATTTTTTTCTAGTGTGAATTTGCAGTTTTATATACTTACTCAATCTGCTTTACACAGTTTGCGTGTGACAATAGTCAAAGGCCCATCACATTCAGACATCTGTTCAAAAACAAGAAAGGCAGAGTAGTTTTGCAGACTGATGTTGATAAAAGCCTGGGCTTTACCAACATCAGTTAGTAAAAAATTATATTGCAATATTGTGCCTTTTAAAGCAACAACTTAAATAGGATCTACACATCTATGATTGTCACAGTGGGGATCATTTTTAAAGATGGAAAGTGCCCTAGGAATTTTGTCTTTATTTAGATGTTCACCAAAGAAAAAAAAAAAAGATTATTTTTAAATTAAGACTCAAAGGAGGCTGAAATAAAAGAAAAATCAGCTAAAAATCTCCTTTTCACATGGTCACTCTTTGAAGTATAACAGCATCATCTTTAGACTTGTACATAAGCAGGAAACAAACTACACTTGTTTGGTTCTCTGAATTAGCCTACCAACAGTGATATCAAACAGACTTTTTGAAGACAGTAAGTTGACCAAAAAAAAAAAAAACACTGGTGTTTTTGGTCACATACATATCGCAATTGCAATGTTCAAACACTCCATGGTTAAGCCCTATTTACAGTATGTACACATTTTGAAGAGGAGCTAAACCCAAGTTGTGGGGAAAATGTGATACCTGGAACGTTAGTAACAGGTATCCGTTGGTCCACAGCAGATAGTCATCTTGTCTCTCATCACGTCAAGTGTTGACATGACTGTTCAGAAGAAAAACTGAACAAACACTCTATTTCTGCAGCACAAAATGTTTTTTACTGTTCAAAAGAGTAAAGAGGAGCAGTGCTACTGTAAACACATGACTGAATAACCTGTCTCAAAGGTAGAAGGATAAGTACTGTATTGTAAGACCCACATGACCTCAAGCATCAAATCTACCAGCCCTACTAGTCCTAAGTACTGTCTATAGCAGCAGGTTTTAAATAGAATGGTTTATTCTGCATTATAAAGGAAACCAAGAATACAAGTACCATTGAGACACCACTTGCCAGGTTCCCGCCCTCTCTCTCTTCACCGTTAGATGGAAATTATTTCTGATCACTTGCTAGGAGCCCCTGAATCGAATGAGTGACCCCAAGGTGAACATGGTACTATATTGCCCTATTGCTGGCTCATTCAGCCATTCATCCACTGCAGACATCATTACTTCCATGTTTTACAGGTGTCCAAAGTGATTTGGCTTTACTGTGCAAGTGCACGTGTGTTTTACTGTGTCTGTCTGTGTGGGTGAAAGAGAGGAGCAAGACAAGGACTATAAGGCAGAGAGGCAGGGAGATCGGAAGTAAAGATCTCTCATCTTATCTGACCTGTAAACTGGAATTGATGCTTTTTCTTCACGGTATGCTTTATATTACTCTTATTTATGGTTTTCAGGTGTTTGTATATTTGTTGCATGTTGAACAGTTAAGAAAAGATTTATAAGCATCAAGGTGTAGTCTGCTATCAGAATATAACTTTGCCAAAAGTTTCTTTGTGGGACTATTGTTAGATAACTGTGCTGTCACTTCACTGCATTCCTTTCATTGGATAAAAAAGGAGATTTTTCTTCTTCAAAAGAAGATTCAGAGAACATCTGAAGCCAGAAAATCTATAAAAGCAGAACATAAGATGGAACTCTCTGACTCCTGTATAAAACATATTTCATCTTTTTTTTTTAATTCAACAAAGAAGTAATAAAAGTGTAATTGGAGGGTTAATGAACACTGAAATTTAGAGCAGCTTATTCAAAGTTAAATTTCAGCATCTCATAGCACATTGATGTATTAAAACTAGGATTATGAGCAATGACTTAAAGCTTTCAGAGATGATGCAGGTGTGTAAGTGTTTTTGGTAGAGGTATGTAAAGCTGGAAATGATGGTGTTCAAGTTGATGAACAAAAGCTTTCCTCTGTTCTCCTAAAATAATGAAAACAGCAAAGTGGGGACTGAAATCTGACTGCTACAAAACTGCAACCAAGCCAAGCTAGGAAGATGAATAACCTTGTGTACAAGCCTGCTGAATTCTGGGTATCAATGCTTTTTCAGTCCACTTACTTTTTGTAATCATCAAGGTCAAAAGGCAATTTGTGCAACCATAGAAATAGATGAAACAGGTTGGCAGCAAATTAAATAAAAAGGGGAACAAAGCAAAGCCTGCAGCTAGTAACAGGAAAACAAGGGTAGAAAATCTCACATGAAAGCTTCCAGATAACATCAAGCTTTGCTATCTGACTAATTGGAATACACTTCACTCCTCGTACACAAATACTATAAGCACTTAATATATACGGTATGAAAGACTATTGTTGTGCAAAGCTTTATTTTACTTTGTTGACAGCTTCTAATAACTGTTGATGGTCAGTATGGTATGCATGTCAAATCTTCATTTTCATTAAAAGTATCCTGAGAGAGCATACATTACTTATTCATCTCAATTGCTTTTTCCTAGAAAGAGTCCCAAATGCCATCCATTACCATACAATATTCTGTCAGCTGTTTTTCTACTAGGGCTGCTCAACTACAACAAAAATCACATCAAAAGTATTGGTTATTATTGATTATTAATGATTATTAATACTGAGATCATGATTATAATACATGGTTTAGACAATAATTTTACCACCTGAATCTAGCAAAGCTATACTGTTTAAATACTTTAAAAACAAGAAATACATGAAAAAGAAAATATTTATCTATAATGATAACAGAAAAAGTTGTGTTTTTGAATGGATGATGATAAATGTTTGTGGTCAACTGTAACGACACACATCTACTTCATTAATATAACTTCCACTTCCACAACATGGATGGCATGCAGCACAATATATGTTTAAATGCAATCCTTTGATTTTATAATAATGGACAGTTGAGAGCACTCCTGTTTACATTTGTGTTATTTTTTCACAATATTAAAGACAAAATTTGATAACATAAGTATTTATACATGGCAACATTCACAAAAAACCTTAGAAGTCTTTGCGTATTGCCCCATAATGGCTAAAGGTTTTCTCTTGCTGTGGCCAAATGCACCCTGCATGTATTATTCTTTTTAAATGTATATTAAGGATTTTTTTGTACATAATGTTAACAGTATTATGTTTCAGTATTTTTTTAAGATTACAGTTTCCTTCAGTATGAAGGAAACTGTAATCTTCATATGCCCAACAGCCCATGGTGCTGGAAAGGGCAGAACTTTCAAAAGCCCAATCGGCTGGTAATTGGATAATCATTCCATCAATCACATTCATTAGGAGCCAATCAGACGTTTTAGTAGGCAGGCACTACTGCTGCGGAATAAAGTAATAAAAGTGAACCACTTGATGAAATATGTTGGAAGTGGAGCATAAATATCCTTCTATTGAGAAATGTTTTCAGTGTTGTTATTGTTATTGTTTTTCATTTAATAAAGAAATGTGGTCCAGATCTAACAAAGCTTCTACTAAAGCTGTTTGCATCGATGCTAATCTCTGTATGAGCAGTCACTACCTGCTGTTGTCTCGCTCACAGCTTCCACCCCTTCCTGCGGACTCTAACTGGGCCGAGCACAACTGTTGTAGATTGGAGCTTGGCAACATAGATCTGCCTGAGTACAGACTATTAATCAGGTGGATCCAGGTGCACTGCACAGTTACACCTTTGGCAGATGAAAAAGTTTTCAAGCTCCATCGATCCTAGCCAGGTATTTTAACACATGCATTAAACAATGAATACACCGTCCCATTCTAACAAACCTAATATTCAAACTTTTGTTCCTGGAGCCTGTCCAGTGTCTTGAAAAATTGAAAAGAAGGTGGTAACATTTTATTACAGCTTGGATGTCTCCTTCTGAGAGCAAAGCAAGCACATTAAAGAAAGAGAGTAATGGAGTGCTTTAGGTCAATATTTTACACAATGATGCATTTTGGGAGGCACACCTCCGCGGGGCGCGTGTGAAACAATGGGTGTCATAACTGCCCTGTGCAGGTTATTAATCTTCCCTGGCCTTCTAATCAATCTGTTTCTCCCCTTGCTAACACTACTTACATTCTCATGTTAGATGAGAGGCCATCTTTCACAATGGCACAAAAGGGTGGCTCCAGGATGGTGATGTCTCACTTCTACAAGGAAGCCAGGAGTCAGAGAAAAAAACCACTTCCTCAGGATGTTTTTAAATCAATGACAGCAAGACAAGTGTTACAGAGAGCTGATGTGTTTTCAAGCACATGGAGCAGGGATATCAGGGATATTAAGTATTTTCTTGGCAGATTAAACTGTGTATGAACACACTCAGATATGAAAAATAATTTATTTCTAAGTGAATTTTCTATGTCTCTCTAAGCCTAAAGAAAAAAATACAAGTGAACTACCTGAGTTATGGATTTCAATTATAGACTTAAGTCAGAGGGATTTCCGAAACTGTGACATCATGTTATGTTTGTCATTAACAAATGAAGGTTTTTATTAGGCATGTCCAATGAAACTAATGCTGTCATGCCTACAACTGGGAACCATTTCAGAGGAATGCTGTGAAGTCATACTGTAGCTCTTAGCTAAAATTATTCTATAGATGACAGCGAGGGGAAGTAGCCACTATCCTTGATATTCTCCACTGTACAGTCATACTGCAGCAATTATTTAAAATCTTTGATTATCCATGGCTGAAAATCAATTTCAGGGACATCAGGAAAATCAAAAAGCTAGCTCCTTGCCAACAGGGCCAAGGGCTTGTGCACAAGAAAAGAAGGGATTTTTTTTTCTCATCATCGTTTTGGTTTTCTCTTTGCTGAGGGTAATCAGCCAGCAGCACCAGCGCGCTCACTGTTAGTCAGAGCCAGATCCTGATCCTGTTCAGAGCTGCTAGTGATGTGGAGCCAGGTAGCATCCAATTAGTGCTTAGTGTAACTTAATGCAAAGTGCTGGCACCCAGCTCACCGAATCCAACTAGTTGTCATAGAATTTCCATGCTTCTGCTGTCAAATTCATGAAACATTTGCTGATTCGCTCTGCCTTCTCAAGGCTGCATGAAGTTAAAATGAGACATTTCCATCAATGCTGCGTCGCGTATGGCCATTTTCTGCTAAAACAGATTGGCCTGATTACTGATGAGACAGCAGGCGCGTCAGCGACGGCTGCTTGATGCTTATTGACAACTGTGTTACTTCAGAACCACATTTACTCCTTTTACATATAGAGCAATTTGTAATGGCACAGGTTCCAAAGCGCTGTAATGGATGTAAATCCAATGGAAAAATTCATCACTCATGATAAACCACAGGCATGTGTATCATTTGGGCTAAACAAAGCTAGATGTTAAATTTCTCACGTTTTTATGTTCAATCAAGACGTGCCTCTTCATATTCAATCAGTCTGGGCTTGTCCAGATGCTGGACTCACAGCTGAGAGCAGATCCAACCTGATAATTACATATTAAAATACTGCATAAAGAGACAAGCCCACCCCATGTGTCTTTTTCAAAGCAGGCTGATCTGTTAAACACTGAATGATACAACAGGGACATTGGTGAGTATTTTCTTATGAGTTCTTATTTAATGGATTTTAGACCCCACTTACTTTGGATGAAGTGTCTCTACAGACTGAACTGGACAAAAGAAGCATGAGGTGGCCCCCTCCCTGTCTTTCAGAAGAGCAACTGTCCACTTTTTTTTTTTAGGCAGTATAAACAGAGACTGCACGTCAAAAACAGTGGAAAATCCTCCCCACCATGTTTCCTCATCAGAAATGTCTTGTCTCCAACCTTCGCCTCAGTTTCTCAGGGACTCACATGAATATGGAAGATGAATAATGGCCAGCTTCTGAGGTTACGCCAAATTCAACAACAGGCTGGCCTGTCAACCATGAAATGGTCTTTACAGAGACAGCGTGGACAAATTTGGATTGGTTGGAGGCGCTTTCATCCCTGGGACATTTCCTGACCTTTATTTTATGTTCTAGACCATAAAGATCAGGTAAAATGCTATCATAACAACTAGTATAAAGAAAAATGGGTCTCTATTATACCCCATAATTCCTCTCTGGACATCTATCATCACTCAGCCTCCATCTAGGCAACCCCACAGCCATCTCAGGACACCCCAGAGTTGTGCAATCTGTAGTTTTCCTTTATGCTCTTTCTTGGAAATACCTTCAGTGACACACTTGGCTCAGCCCCCTTTTACAAACACTAATATACACAGAGTGCACACTCAAACACACACTGCTGTTTGACCTCTGAGGTTCAGTGAGAGCATTAAATACCAATTAGGGTTGGGACGGGCCAAGCTGAGTCTGAGATTTTAACAGGGCCTTAAGGAGGCCTGTGGGATGGAACTTATTGGTCTCTGGGCTTAAAAGTGTGTGTGTTTGTATGTGGTGTGTGCATGTGTTTGTGTACATTATTAGGGCTGGGGGCCAGGGTCATGCTGTATCAGAGGGTGACTGTATTTGTGCTGGATAAGGACATCAATAGAGCAGGCAATCTCCCAGCAGACATAATCCTTTTATATACACACTAAAGTCACATCTGGATTTTTGATACAATGTTAAGTTCAAGTTTCCTCATGTCTGTACCTCTGAGAAGCCTTTTTTATGTGGATTTTGGCAAAAGTCACTTCAATCAGTTAGTTTGAGTAGATATTCTAATGTACCATTAATGTTAGGAAAAGTCCAAAAAAGTCAAATGATGCAAATAAAAATGCTCACCTTAACCTCCAAATATAGTATGGCCTTACTCAGTTTAGTCTCTCTTTAAAGAGTCTAAGTGAGCCTTAATTATTTGGATCTTAATAACCCTGAATTTATTGTATATAATATGTTTGCTAAAAAGTTCTAAGAGCTCATTTTGTCTGTTGTGTTGCTTAACTTCCTGCTCAAGGAGCTGCTTGAAAACCACAATTTCCCAGATTGGGATCAATGAAGTACATCTAGTTTGCCAAATGACCAGCACTGAGGGTCAGTTGGGAGGCAAGAAGACTTAGTACGCTTGGTCAGTAACTGGGAGGTTGCAGGACAAATGTCGGTAAGTTCTTGGGCAAGACACTTAACCCCAAGTTGCTCCCACTGCTGCGACAGTGGTGTGTAAATGGGCATGAAAGGGCGTGAATGTGTTCGTTGATACTGATGGATAACTGACATAGAAACTCAGAACCATCAGTGAGCGAATGGATGTGAATGGGTAAGTGTGACCTGCGGTGTAAAGCAGCTTTTAGTCGAAGACTAGAAAAGTGCTATATAAGCTCAAGTCCAGTTACCATTTATTTAAGGCAATCGGTTTCCAAGATTCTACTAAGTAAACAGTACTGTTCATGGAAGTCAGAATAACTTGATGTAGCAGAGTTGATTTTACTTGACATTTCTAAGTTGAAATAACTTTCTTAATTGAAGTTAAAATAACTGAATAGAATTAAAAAACAAAACAAGTAAATATAAAGTAAATGTAATCCAAGACTATTAATCATATTTACTTACCCTTTTTAAGGCAATTGTTTTTTTTTTGTTTTTTTTTTTTAAGTAAGGCCAACTTGTTAGATTTTAGAGTGCAGTTAGCACTGACCAGTGTGGGGAGCTGCAGCACAAGCATTCGAATTTTCATCTCTACAAAACGACATGTTTACGTCTCATGTCAACAAGAATAAAATTTGGATATTGATGTAAACTAAAAGTCTAAGGGAACTTTGGATCCTCATACAGAACCTAGGGCAGTACTTCAATCACTATAAACCAAACAGGCCATGCAAGAACATCACTTTAAGAATGTCTAATGTTATACTGGAGAATTATTTCCTTTTCTCCACTGCTGGAATAAAAAACGTACAGATGAGTGGTTTATAAATTTGTTGATGGGTTGAGACCAGCAATTCTTCATTTGGGAAGTGAGGACCATTAAATTCTTCATCACGAAAACACGAGTGAGTAATAAGTTAAAATTAACATTATTTACTGATAGTCAAGTTTGTCAAATCTGTTTTTGTAACTTACAGCCACAATGAAACATTTATCCAATATGTTCTCCTCTCTGAGGTTTCTCCCTGAAGGCTTTATGTAATTATAATTATGGTTTGTCTCCACACTGGTTATTGCATCCAATTGAAAAAATAACTGTCATTCAAAAGACATAATTGGTCCATTTCAAACACAGTTGACAATCAAGACTGTCAACCTATCCGCAGCCAAGGCCGAGGGAGCTTTCAGAGAGTGTGGTAGTTACATGAAAGCTTTTCTATTACATATGGACTTCACCATATCTGTATGTCTAATTCAAGTTCTTTAATAGCAGGCTGATTTCTTTATTCTTGTTATTATTACTAACTGCTGGAGAGGCTACTTTGCCTTGGATTATTATCTTAAGCTAGACGTTAAGCATGCCTTGCATTTGTTGCAAAAGTAAAGCATAGAGTAAATATAAAATGTACAAAACTGTTGTGTTCTCTGTGTTTTAACTGTTTAACAGACATCTAGTTTGTTGCTTTCCAACTTTTTAGCAGGGTCAACCCAAGAGGGGTCTTAGCTGAGAGGGGCTGTATTGTCCCCTAAATGTGGCCACTAACACTGTAGGGTTAACTGCACACTGAGTAACCCAACCACTGGACGCAGCTGTTCGATCTCTCACTAATAGGATTTTAATCTAATTTTGTCTGTTTGTGAGTTTGTTATTTTTTTCTACAACGTTAGAGCTGCATGTTGTTAAGGTGGCTACAAAAACACTGACTTCTTCCGTCTTTTTCTCTGTTTTGTGCATTTTATGTCTGTTTCCAGTTTCTCTCTTTTCTTTTCTTTTCCATGAAACTTTCATTTCGGTCACCTGGGTTTCTGTTGTAATAACTTTTATGTTCAAAATAAAACAGCTATACAGGAGGAAGAATATTAGCAAATGCTCTGAAGGCAACCCTCAGAGAAATATCCGCTTTCAGCAGTGAATCTCAAGACTGTGTGTGATGATCTGTTGTGGTTATCTGGCGGTTCAGAGTCATGCCCTTTACTGTCCCTCTGCTATTTACCCACCAGACACACACAGCTTGATAAATGTTTTGTCTGACCTTCTAAATTTGTTTTCCTTCCTCTTAACTGTGATTTTATTTCCCTTGGACAGTTCAGATAGTGTGTGTCCGTGTGTGCCTTTGTGCATGTGTGGGTCCATGTGTGACTGCGTACTGCTTATTTGTCTATTTCAAAGAAAAACCCAAACCTGTATCCAGAAAGATAAAATCAATCCTCCCCTCACTGAAAATTACTTCCATCAGTTTCTTGTTTGAATAAACAAACCAATGAACAGGCAAAGAAATCATAGGAGTGTCTAATTGCAGCACTCAAACAGCCACTAACCATCCATCTTGTGGGTGTGCTACTCCAGTCAGGAAGGGGTTAAAGTCGCCACAGGCCAGAGCAGAGTCAACATCGGCCACGGCTTGGCTGGCCTTCCCTGCCAGATCAATATCTGCAAATAATAAATTAGCTCCCCAGAGGGGTCGCACTAAACCTTCAGCAACACTGCCCTGGAAAAGTCCACAATTGGTGTGTGTGAGACTCAATAAGCCAGGTGAATGACTGTGCAGGGGCACATCTTTAGCACTCCATAATAGAAAATTAATGGTGCTCAAATCAGTGCTGAGGGCACCCTGAGGGTTACCTAATAGGCCTAGTTAGAACTGTCATCCCTCCCAGAGTCGCCTAAAATATCACATGCAAACACAGGGAGCCAAGAGGAAGGAAAGGAATGAGAGATGGATAAACGTGTGTGTGTGTGTGGGCTTCCGTGAGTACAGATATATGGGTCAGGTATTATTACTCTTTAGCAAGTTTTAGAGAAGTGGGGAGACAAACTTAAAAAAAGGCAATAATAATCAAATCCCTTTAGTTTTCAAAACACCAGTTTTACTCTTGACAAAAACACACTACTGTCTCTTAATGCTAAAAGCAAGTTCTGTCACACTTCCTATTAGCCTGCTGGCATGTTTTCAGCACACACCTGTTAGAGACTGCTTGACAAGCTGAAAATTTTAACCTTGACAAATAGATTCCCACAATCTGTTTAAAATACATTTCACTCCTCTTCAGTCAGATAAAACTAAACATATAAAACATCCCTTAGTCATTTTTCAAGAAAAAGTATTGAACATGCTCTTAGAAACCAATGATGAATCAAACTTTAAAAGCCACACTACAGCATTTACCTGTTTGTCTGTTCCATTTATCTGTTTTGTCTTTTGTATTACTAGTAATTTACAGTGTTAAGTATTTATGTGGTTGTTAATTGTGAGTTACCTATTTCGTTCTTGTAAATGTGTGGTCTGGTCTAATTCTAAGAAATCATCCCAAAGGGGCATAGTATACAAATTGATATACATAACTAATATAATGTAATACAGTTTTTACTCTTTCTACTTTTATCCTCAGCTACAGGCGGTCTCTATCAAAGTTGCTTTCTTATGTTACATTTAAAAGTTGAAAATTTCTCAGTTAGAGCACACCTTCCCTGTAATGCCCCATTTTTTAATAAAATCCAAAGGAAAGGATTAAAAACATGCAATTAAGAACCAGACAAAGCAAGAACAAAAAACCCTATAAGCAGAGTTACATTTTAAAGGTTATGTAAAGTTTGTTGAGGCAAATAAGTTATATTGGAAATGCTAAGTGCTCAGTCAAAATGATGCTGAAATAGGCAGGAATATCATTTTGGCAGTGCTAACGCACACGCTTGTCCAATCCAGAGAGCTGTTTAAAAGCAGATCTATATGCCCAACAGGCTGGTAATGAGCCTTAAAAGCACATCTGATCACTTATTCCAGCTGGTTTATTTCTCTCCTCTACAAACACAACTATTGGATTCAATAAACATACTTCATATTGATCCTGAGCCACCCAGCAGCACATGTACCTCTCTTACAAACACTCCACAAGATTTATTACAACTTTGCATGCCAAATAGAAACGAGGAGACCCACAAGCACAGGCAGGCGCACACACAGGCAAACAAACACATCCTTGCACTCTCTCTCTCAAACACACACATACAGAAATGCTTACATTTAAATGCTCAATGATTTCTCGTCACACACATGCACACAACCCTTCGATCTATTCTCTGACCCTGATTTACCTATGCATTACAATCGAGGGGGTGGGAAGTGTGGGGAGGGGTTTGTCTCCTCATCTCTCCTCCTTTCCCCCCAGGTCTGGACTTGAGCAAACTGTCTCCCGCTTTGACACTGAACTCACCCACATGCCGCCACACTGTCGTCTTCCAGCGCAAACAGAGTGTGTCGCTCTCCGCAGGCCACACAAGAAATTTTCAGAGATGATGGAAGATTTTGGAACAAGCGTGGTGCCAGCTGGAGAAAAACACAAAAAGTTCTCCGTAAGGTGAGGGAACACTCTGTATCTGAGCTGTTTTGAAGTTAAGTTGGTATACTCCATCAGCCAGGCACAGCTACAGTAGATCCTCTCTGTGTCGACGAAGACGGAACAACGTGAACAACAGAGGAAACAAGAAAGAAACAGCGGACTCCTTTATGGCGCTGAGCTCTGTAGATCTGATGTTTTTAAGTCCCTGTGTGTATGTCTGTCTGTCTGTTTGTGTGTGTTCATGCCAGTGCCACGAACAAAAAAATGAAACAGCCTATGAGGAGAAAAGAAAGCCTGGTTCCTCATCATGCGCTTGTTAGCTTGTCCAATCTATGGCAATCAGCACAGTCCCAGGGGTTGAAAGACACGAGATGCCGGGGAAAGGGGAGCCGAGGCTGAGGAAAAGATCAATACTGCACTGTGAAACAAGAAGTGTGGGCTATTTACTCTCCATTGATCTGATGATGCTGGAGAAACACCTCACTTGGCTATTAAATTGAGGGTATAAGTCTACTGTGGAGGGCTTTTTTTCTTCCTCTCTCTTTTTTCTTCCTCTCTTTCTTCACCCCAAGGTCAAGAAAAAGCTAAAAACATCCACAAACAAACAAAAATGAATTGCCTGGGCAAGGGAAAGTAATTAATCTGTATTAAAATGTCAAGGGAACAGGCTGTAACAACCTATCTTAAGTGAAGTTTTGCTCAAAGCGACAAGAGACCCAGCACAGGATGGACTACTAGAGGACACGGTGATAAATAGAAAAGACTGCTAGCAGGCGTCCTGCTGAGCTTCACTGGAGCTACTTTTAGCTTAAATCGCTAACCTTCATATAACTGTTAAGACTAAAAACCATTTTGTGTGAAAAGTTATTTGGGCCTTTTTGCAAGACCGCAATGTAAGATTATTATTGTAGGTTGTATGTTAATAATCCATAGATACAACAAAACTTAAAAACTCAAAGCATAAGCAGCTGGTAAAAGCACACAATGTGTGTTTTTAATGCTTGTTATATTTCAATCAAAGTGATCTTTCTGATATTCAGGAATGCAGGTTTAAGTTTGTTTCAGTATCTTTTGTTCCTTGGATTCAGTTGAGCTGCTTCTTTGTAAAAGGTTATTAATTAGTTGAAGACTAATTATTTATATATTAGCTCTTAGATTTCACACAGCTCTTTATAACTCTAAATGTGTTACAAAACTTTCAGTTCAAGTAATAATTTTGTCTTGCTTTAAACAAAATACAATTCAAATGTTACATGAATGACTTTGTTTATATGGTAAGCCTGACAACAGTTTGTATATCAAAATGAGAGTTTGCCAATGTTTGGTACAGGGGTTCCCAAAAATTTTTTATCCCCTAACCCTTAAATAGCAGTGACAGACACTGAGGACCTCCATTGTACCTGAAGCCTGGCTTCAAATTCCCCATCTTGAGTAGGACTCAGTCTGAGCCATTATCTGATTTTTTTTACACCACTATTATGTAGCCACCATCTTGGGATGGGTTGAGCTATAAGTGGCATCAGCTCTCCTTGCATGGGCACTACAATCAAACAAGTGTGTTGTAGCTGGTGATGACCAGGGATGCACAGCTGCATTAGTATCATATCTGTATTGGATCTATTAACAAACATCACCCATCAGCATATAATGTGGGATGAACCCCCTTGCCAGATGCAAAGTTCGTTGTATATGTGTCCTATCAACTGAATGTTTGACATTGAATTCACTGAACTGCTGATTTAGATAAGTTTTATCTCCTTCTCGGATTTTTACACCAAGAAAAGTGATTTAAAAGCATTGGCACCAGTATCTGTATCAGCGAAATAGTGAGTCTATACATCAGTATTGGCATCAGCTCTGGTTTTTACCATCAGTGCTTCACTGGTTATGACATTTATGTTTCAGCGTAGACATAATACCTGTGACAGCACTGATACTGGTTTGCTACCTGCTACCACTGTCAATTTAAGTTTCAATGTAATACTAAAACCCACATCTTTGTTAATCCGATGACCTGATACTTAGGCAGCAGGACTTTTTTTTTAATTAGTAGTCCAATCATCTTTAAACTTATTTGATTGGTGATCAGGGTGGTCCAGCTCATTATGCTTTTTTTGATGTTATATACACCATGCTTTACATTTGTGCGCTACAAAGGAATTGTTCTAAAAAGGGAAGTATCTGATCTTTCTCTTTCCTTTTATTTCATATTTCTAATAAAACTCTTTTCTCAGGAGCTTCGGGAAAGAAGTTGAGGTATTGGTTGTATATGTCAAAAGCATTGACTTAAGGGTCAAGAGATCAACAAATAAATGTATATATGATTCACAACAAAAGATGAAAAAATAAATCCATAAAATGAATCTCTGGTTCCCCATCATGTGTCCAGTGGCAAGGCTGCTGACATCCAGATATGCTTCATGGTGTGAAACTCTTTCCCTACATGTCTTTCTTTGCCTTTCTTCCTCTCCTCAGAGGAGTAGCCTTATTGACTGTGTGGCTGTATTACAACAAGCAGTCTCTAATGACTCCCTGAAGACCTCTCTATCCCTACTGCCCGCCCTCCTTCTCCCCTCTCTCTCTGTGTCTCTCCAGCTCTGCCTGCTCTTGAGGCTCCAGTTCAGCAGCTAATTAACCCACTCTAATAGCGTAGATTACATTAGCTTTGAGCGGCTCGCACCCTCCACCGGACTCGCACTGCCACACAATGAACCCAGCCTTGCTTTACAAATCTCCCCCTTCACAAGAGCACCATTATGAATTCAAACAACTTCTTATCCACACTCACTCATCCAGGGACAGAAGACCCCGCTCTCCGCTGCCACCCACAGCCCAGGCCTTCATGCAGGGAGTAATGAGAGAACTGAGGAGAAGGGACCACACAACAAGATGGCCATGAGGGGACGAGAGGGATATCCGGGGGGGAGGAAAGGACCCCTATTGGTTAAATCAGAGAGGTCACGAAAGGTGTTTCATTGGGTGAGCCTACAGAAGCCCAGTGATAACCCTCCATCTTAACATCCCCATTCAGAGCAGAAAGGAATCTTAATTACGGTGGGTGGATAAAGCGAGAAGAGGGAATACAACGACCAAATGGAGGTTTGTGCTTTAAGTGTCAAAGAGAGGGAATTAGATGCTTTTATGAATGACTTGAGCTAGTAGAAGCTGTTTTCCTCACTTTGACAAAATGACTGGGGAAGTGACGCTAAATGAAGACTTTTTATGAGGTTGTCATCTAAGTTGTATCAGAAAGCAAGTCCAATCAGTCAGCCAAGACCATAATGGAAGTCCATGAGTCCATGCTCAAAGAAGGTATCATAGTTTCTGGGTTATCTTTGATGCATGGAGCTCAGCTGTATTACCATGCTGCTGCCATTAAACCAAAGAAACCCCACCACATTGAGAGACTGTTCAAACTAATAGAGTATCAGGAGGAGAAAGACCACTGAAGCAATGAGAAAATACCATTTTTAGTGTTGCAAGTTGGGTTTCTTTCTTTCTTCCAGCATTTAGAGCACTTAGCTGGGCTCTGTGAATGATAATGAGATGAGATACAGAGGATGCAGGGAAAAAATGTGTGAAAAAGAAATAAAGTTTGGAAGAAATGGATGTAATCTGCTCCGTCTAAATGTAAATTGGTACATTTGTAGTGAAAGGACATTCTCATGTTTCTTTGTCCGAACAAGTAATTTTCCCTCTGTCCCTCTTCTGTAAGGCTTGCCATAGCAGCATTTTCTGCAGCACAGAGCACTCTCCTTTCTATTTCAATAGGACAGCTCATTTGCTAGACTCCCAGCCCAAACTGCTGACTGGGTTTTTCAAGGCTGTGTACTTTAAGTGCATGTGTGGACCAGCGTGCGTGTGCTAAAAAAGAGAGAATAGGAGGGGAAAGGCATAGTGTAAGGATAGGAGAAATAGAGGGAAAGAGTGGGAGAGAGAACACATTGTATCATTAAGGTACTCAGAGATCATTAGATATATAAGGGCACTGCTATGCAAGGTCAGGGCTGCTGTGTTTTTCTAGGTCAGCAGAGGAGCAGTAAAACCAGTCTAATCAGCCGCTCCTCTCTCCCCTACCCTCGTCTCCCCCATCTCGAGGTGGTGTGGATTACAGCCTAGTTTATCCATGCCCCTGTATGTATTTACCAACATTATCAAAGCTTATGAGCCAAGGACACGGTGAACTACACAAAAGGCACAGAAAGGCTTTGAGCTAGATATTGGCCTCATTATAGGGTAAAGTTGTTGGCTCCCTGTGCCGCTCTCAGGACGTACAAGGCTCGCTTAACAGGTGCAGCACACTACCTGATGGTCCAGTACTTTTCGTTTAGGCCACCCTTCAAAGAGGAGCCCAGCAGCTGGCAGTCTGCCTCCATAAACTGGGTGTATGTCTCTGCATGTGTCCTACACCCCAATGTTTGATGAAACACTTATTGCGTGAGTGGAAAATTAAATGGATTTTTAAGAGAAAGGATAAATCCACGTTGTGTAAAAACAAAATAAGTATAATTTGGTAAATGGTCGTTTAGTCAGGTTGAGGACATAATCCATCTAGATATCTATTTTTCAGTTTATATGTTTATATCAAAATGTTTAATAGTCTTACCTTAGCTCATGCATTTTCTGTGATGTTTGTTTGTAGATGTGTGTTTTACAAAGGAACCCAAATAAATGTATCTGTTTTGTTAAATACAGCAAGGACTGAGAAGTACTGGAGAAAAATAAAAATAGGAATATCTCTTCCTGTTGCAATTTAAATTTAAAGCACAGTTTTCACAAAGACAATACTTGGATAGGCCATCCAGGTACATTAACAGCACCCAAAAATACTTGACAGCCATTAGTTCTTTTTCTTTCTTTATTCTAAAACAGATATTACCCTCTACATCAGAGGTTGCACAATTTTTCTTCCGGGTCCCCCTTTGGCAGATGAACTTGCTATCAACTCCCCCTAGATATTCATATTTATGAACAATTCTGGTTGTCACTAACAACTCCCTCAACGAATTGATATCATTAGTGTTTATGTTTAACTTTTATTTTATCATTTCCTTCCACTTTGTTCTCCATGCTTTAGAAAAATTAAGGACATCCCATTCAAACCAGAGACAGTCAGCAGAAATGACAATGAAGAGGTCAAAAATACAATAGACAGGATACAGAAGTGGTAAAAAGACTGTGACTCAATTTGACTGCACAACATGTAGTGGGTGGAAACACCAGAAACGTCAGAAGCATGAAACTCTGCAGCACAGTATTGAATATCGGGAGTGTCATGTGTTTGACATTGTTGCCACTGAAAAATTATGTGGGTCAACTTTTGCCCTCACAGAAAAAAACAGAGGAATCGGAAAGAGAATCGGTAAAGAATTTAACTGATAAGAAGAATCAACAATGGCATCGGTATCGATAAAATCTTGCCAATTCCCATCACTAAGCCCCCCACCCATCCATCACCCTACACTTAAGCATACCATATTTTAATAAACTCCAAACACAATATCAATCACGTCTTCAGAAGCAATTTCCTACACTTTTAAATTAACTTCAAACATTTTCAGAAAAAGGTTCAAAACAGCTATCCAACACGATTAAGCAAATTAAAGAGAAACTGCATTATGAATTAAAATGCCAAATGTTTGAATTATAACAACAGTTGTTGTGACATCTGCTGTTCTGTTAGCTGGTTTGCTTTAATGTCCTCCTGCAAAAGCTGCCAACCTTTGCTGATGGTTTAAACAGAGTGCATACTTTGAATCTAGCCTTGCCGTGCTCCAAGGACATAGCTGTGGGCCTCCCCTTGGGGCCATGGGCACACTTTGGGAACCCCTGCCTTACATACATGACACAGATACCCACTAGTTTTTCCCTTTTCATGAATGCACCGATTGTGCAAGTCTCATTTTAAATATTAAGTTTTGTGACACACTACAGTGTCAGCAAAATGCCTTTGAACAGTTTTGTATTACAAGAAATGACAGAATGCTACAGATGCCAATGGCAAATGTTAATCTGTTTTGTCTTATCCAGGGGTGGAAAATACAAACCCAAATTTTGTGTAAAATGTTAATTAAAATGAAAAACAATTATTTGAAAA
This sequence comes from Cetoscarus ocellatus, assembly GCA_037902135.1. Taxonomy (NCBI): domain Eukaryota; kingdom Metazoa; phylum Chordata; class Actinopteri; order Labriformes; family Labridae; genus Cetoscarus; species Cetoscarus ocellatus. The sequence goes on from JBAMNC010001389.1 coordinate 468,137, forward strand.
TTATGTTTTAAACAATTCAATTGAATACACTACAAAAACAAGAGTCCACCACTATGTGAAGAACTGCATCAGCAAACATAGTCCAACAGTTAAGGAACAACATTTCTCAATGTATAGTTGCAGGGAATTTAAGGATTTCATCAACCACAGGCCATAATATTACAAAAGATTCAGAGAATCCTAAGAAATCTCTGCATATCAACTGAGAGCCAAAACCAACACTAAATGCCTGTGACCTTCGATCCCTCAGGTGGCTCTGCATTAAAAAACAACATCATTCCATAAAGGATATAGTCATGAGGGCTCAGAAACACTTTGGAAAACAATGGTAAGTTTACTCAGTTCTTTGCTACATCTAGAACTGCAAGTTAAAGTTAATGTGCTTAAACATTACTATGACACACAGTGCACATATATTTTCTATGATTTCTCTAATATCTAATTTTACACATTTTAGGGCATCTGTGTGCACCGTGGATATGTTATTTTGGTTAAATCTAAATTTTTCTATATAAGTACAACATTTGTGTACTCTTTAAACCCACATAGAGTGCTGACATTAAGCACGGCTAAATGCTAATTCAGACAGTAAGTTTCTTATTGGGCAGAAAAACTAACCAGTTGGGGTGCTGGTTTGGTGGAGTGGTAAGCAACCGGCATGACCCATATACAGACTTCTGCTGGCCTGGGTTCTAATCCAGCCTGTGGCCTGTTTGCAGGGTGTCCTCCCCTACTCTCTCTCCCCTTCACAAGCCTATCCACTGTCTCTCTCTAGTATCAATAAAGGCACAAAAATGTCCAAAAAAAATCTTAAAAATAAAAAATAACCAGTTGGCTGACGTCTAATCTGAAGAGAAAATATACTGTAACTGTGGGGAATTACACACACAGGAGTTACTAGAAAAACATTGGTACTGCCTTGGCTTAATTCATTATTTCAAACAACTGCATCAGCATCAGCTCTGATTTTCACAACCAGTGCTTCACTGGAATTTAATATTTAAATTCTGCAGTTACATTTTTATCATTTTAGGCTCTTAAATCTTTCTTATCTAATCTTAGGCCAAAGCTATTTCAGAAAAATGTGATACACAAACCATCTTTAAAATTCTGCTAAATATTTTAAGTGTGATATCCCAATTTCAACAGAATCTACATATACCCTAGATATCTTAGCATGAGACTTTCCACTGTAGCCATTTTGAAACACATGCCTCATGAATCAAATCTGAATTGACATTTTCTGCATTGTTTTTTTTTTTTGCTTAAAGCTTTCTTGAAATTAATCTGACTGTGTGATAACATTGAGAAATATTTTACTACAAGCATTTATTCTGCATATCTTATTGAGGACATTAAGTCAGACTTTTCCCAGGTTTTATTTGCAAAAAGCACATAATTTTATAGCCATAAAATTGCAATGTTCTGCACAGCCCTAATTGCTGTGAGACAAAAAATGTCAGATCAGAGTCCCTAACTGGATGAATAACAAACATATGCTCCACCTCTTCACTCCTGTGTGACTGAGGTCCCCACAAGTCCATTGAAGGACAAACAGCTGCTCTCCTTGGATAGCAGGGCCGCAGTGCAGTTGGTAATGTGGTGCGTTCATCAAGATAATGATGGATCGCTTTTAAACGGACCCTCTGCTTATAGAGATGAATGTCCTGCTTGGCATCTTACTCAGCACTTTGGCCTTTCTCTTTCCACTCAAAGAGCATCACCCAGCCTCAGATGGAGATTAGCAAAGCCTGTCTGGAAAATGGACCCAACAAAAGCCCTTCATTCAAACCTGCACCAGGGCATTCAAGAAGAACAAAATCTATCTCAAACAGCAATGCTCTACACTATTTTTGTTGTAAATAATTGGTGTTTAGAAGAGAGTCACAGTAGGATACTGAGTGAAGGGATTTTTGCATGTTCGTACGGGGTAAAAATAGAAGGAGGAACAAAACTGTAAAAGAAAGCTTCTCAACCATCTCATTAGGCTAATGTTTTTTTATAAGGCACTTCAGATGTCAAGGCATTGGTGGATTTAGTGTAAACTTAAATTCCATTACCTGGCAAGCATTAATTGCTAACTGAGCCCAGGGATCTTTCCCCTGGGACCTCTATGTTTCCTCTCTGTCATCTGGCTAACTATTCTGTCTAGACAAACTTAGAGCACCATAATCCACCATGGGGATCAATAAACTGCACATAATTCAGCTCCAATAATGAGCTTTCACTTCAACACAAGCGTCAGCCCACTTCCCAAGGAACCGGCAGGGGCGTAAAATGATAATGTAATTATTAAAAGGACAGACAAAATGAGTAAGCACTTTCACACAGAGAAGGAGGGCGAACCCGGCCTCAATTAGACACACTTAGAGCTATCATTGTTATTCGAGACAAAGCTAATCAGGGAGGAGATACAGGGGCATCCATTTCAGCAGGTAATGGAACGATGCTCGCTGGCTCTCCCATTTCCCCAGGCTCATGATGTTATAAAGGCCGCCCTGCAGTACGTGTGAGTGGGCACTCTTTAATGGAGTGCAATGGATGTGGTTTCATCCACCAATCAAACATAATCAGAGGAGGGGACTTGGAATAGAGAAGGCACAGTTCCTAATAGCGACACATAAAACCGTAAGTGTGAGGGATTATTTTACACCTGTAGTCTCCATTAGGAGCTCAGAGATATGACAGGGGCCTTCTAATTTTACTGCAATTTCAGCAGCACCTTTCATACATGTAATATTTTTCTTTCTACAATGTTAATTCAGGCATGCTACCCACAGATAAAACTCACTGCTAGTACCAAGCAATAAATCAAAATTCAATTACAATTACTATTTTAGCTTCCAAAAATCATATGAGCAAATTAATCTGTAAGAAATTATTACAATGGCGTATGCCGTGTTTTGCTTGTTTTGTTCAAAACATCTAACATGTGTGGTTTAGATTGCAGTGCATCCTCTAACACCGTGATCATTTTATGTTAATTGAGCATCTCCAAAACTGTGTTTAGCTGATTTTTAATCTCATCTTTAAAGCTAAATCTTTGAGGTCAGCATAGGTAATCATACCTCATCGACTTCCTCCATTATCTGTGGTGTACTGCAAGGTTCAGTTTTAGGTCTAATTTTATTCTTTATTTGTATACTTCTCCTTGGTTTAATAATACAGTGTCATCAAGTCTTCTTTCACCACTGAGCAGATGACACATAGATATACCTTCCTCTGTGAACTATGAATCCAAGTACCCTAGCTGCTGTTAAAACTGTCTATATTACATCAACTTCTGGATGGCTCACAATCTTCTACTGCTCAATAAATCCAAAAGTTAAAGTCAGTTCTCTTGTTCCCTTGTTATTTTCTTGTTTCTTGTTCCTTTCCTCATTAACAGCCCAGCATGTGCTGTAACCTTCCAACCAAATAGCTCTTTCATTAATTTGAGTGAGGAGCAGAGGGAGCAAAGGCATGTACTCTGGTTAATTTGAAAAGAAGTAAAGCTGACAAAAATGACAGAAAGGCAACCATTGGTCAACAAAACAGACTAAAACAACCTCAGCTGTATGGAAGCACTCTATTTTTCAAAAAGTCAAACATGAACCAGTGCAAAATACCAAAGAGAACTTGTAACAGAGTGATGACTGCCTCTCTAGCAGGGTTGCTTAACCATGCTAAAAAAAAAAATCACATTAAAGGTTTGTGGATTATTTAGCACTTTTAATTATTGGTTTTACGATAGGGCTGAGAATCCCAGGGTTCAAAGCTCACAATTCGGTATGATACTCAATACATTGTCCATGATATTGATAATATCACGATCCAGCAATACTGCAATAATCTATAAATGGGAAGATCATTTAAGGTGATATATAATATCTATTAATGTAAAATGTCTTTGATAAGGTAAACTGAATAATCAATGTTCTCAGACAGAATTTAAGGCCATTTAAGACACAGTAATCCTTTATACTCCATCTTCTTATTTTTATGATCATGGAAGCAAAATTTGTAATTTAGATGGAAATGCAACTATATGCCCAGCCCTATTCTCAAGGCAACATGAAAATTTTATACACATCTAATTAATAGAATGCTCAAGCATAGCCAGTATTCTCAAACTGAAGGGAAAACATCCTGTAGACTTTTAATAATTTTTCATGCTACGTACCCTTACCCTTTGAGTAGAAATTACAGGGCACACTTTAGGTACAAGTGACCTTAAATTTTTGTCTGACGCTGATCCATTAGAGGAGATGACAAACAACTCTGTACAAACACAGATAAAAACATCCAGACCCTCAGTAAACCTCTCTTCCCTTTTATTTTTGAGCAGGAAAAAACTAATCAAATAATAAATTGGGATAGTGGTGGGAAATCTGATATTTCATTTTAAAGCTAAATCGACTATCTCCAACTGGTTGTGTTCAATAGTCATGATCAATCAAGTGCGATTAAGATTTTTGTCAAATCAAGCATCCCTCCTCAAAGCTGCCTTTTACACTGGCCTGAGAGGTTAGCTGTACTGTAAGACAAAGCAATGTTTAACCTCAAGCCTTGTCCGCTAACGACTGTTTCTCTAATTTTATGCATCCTCGAATTCAAGTGAAATCAAGAGAAGCTAGTTTGTTTTTTACACCCAAGTGCTCCTAATTCATCTTTAGGCTACAGGAGGTCCAGGGGTGAATAAATCAGGCCTTTACGGAAGGGTTGCTTCTACTGTTTATCTGCTGGTGACATTTGCCGCACAGCCCCAACCGCACCATAATTACCCCACTTATTCACTAAACAGGAATCATGCCCGGCAGGAACCCCCTGCCACAAAGGTTGCAGGACTTAAGGCTATATTCTGTCTCTGGAGTTCAATGGCTGTGGCTCTGTGAAAGGACTCCATTCATTTGGACATCAGCATGAGGTTCACTTCAGCATGGGCGCTCGGAAAACAGGGGGCTAAACTGACTCGCCTCAATAGCCAGAACAAAGAGCATCGTGGCTGATGACGATGATGAATTTACAGCTGACTGCACATGCTTTTCTCACACACGGCACACCTTGGCACACATCGAATGTCACAGTTTCCATAGAGGACTGGCATTTCAAGTAGGGCCAGCATGCTTGAAGGGGGTTGCTACCCATACCCAACTGAGGAGTACAGTACTGTCAAATCTCTAAATAGTCCTCATTTCGTGACATCTAATTTAAGGTCTCTACAGCACACCACCAATCAGCGGGTGCTGTTGTAACTCTCAAAAAAGCAGATGAAACTTGGTTTGACAACTACCAAATCACATTTCGCACACAGTAAAATGTGCAAAGAAATGTGCAAAGAAATGTAGGTTTTTCACGACCTCATGTGTATATTTGAAAAATCAGACATCTATCATTTGTCTTTGAATCAAATGTTTTTTTGTCTTGTTTTGAGTCTGTTTAAAAAACACACAGTGGTGCAGGGATTGAGCAATCAACCTGGAGTTAGCATTAAGGTTGTTTCCTTGACAAAAAACGAGGGTTTTTGGATTATTGCTAAAAAGAAGCTCTGTGGTGGACAAAAACGTACGTCACAAATTTTTGTTCATTAAGATAATCCTCACAAATGAACACTTCTGTCATACATATTTTAGAACTTTCAAAAGGTTTATCAAATGTCCTAGTTGCATCTTTTTTTAATTTTATTTCATTATTTATTTATTTATATTCATGTTACTGCCTAGAAGTTCTCTTAGATACTGGATTTTGGCATGTCAGCAAACCTTTCTGATTAAGCCCTGCTCAGAACAGGCTGTGCAGGTGTAAATCCTCATAGACAGTCTCAGTGAATGGATGTGGCTTCAGCATTCAAGTGATGTGTTCCTATGTTAACAGACATGGCTGGACATTTTCTGTCCACTAGAGCTGCACTAAAAACATTTGAAAAGTAAACTCAAAGATTATGCATAATTTGACAAATAAAAAGCTACAAAACAAATAAATCATGGCCAACTGACTGCAACGTACTCACTGCGAACCTTTGGACTTTGACTTGACACTTTAACCTCTTTTGTATATATCATTAAAACTATCAAAAGTGATGACATTTAATATCTCTGAAAACACACTGTTCAAGTTAGCAACCTCTTAGCAATGGTTCTTGGCAGGGTGAAATAAAGCTGTAAAATTAACAAACAGGCATTTCCAGATGTATTTTTCGTTCTGATAAAAAGTTAAAATCTCTTCAGCTTGTGTCCACCACAGACCTCATTTTGGGCCATAAACTAAATGAAAAACCCCAAGGACGTTGTGAAATGGAAGCAAAAGTGTGTCAATGCTTATTCTTTTCTGAATTGTTGGACTCACTGTGGCACTCTTTAGAGAGTAAAAGATCAGTTCAAGTACAGAGCAGACTTGGTGTCATTTACAAAGACAAAAAATATGTGTACACACACACATATACGACATGACATAGGCCATAACAAGTTTGGAAGAACTGCAGCTCAGATTCTATCAAAAATGTAAAACCTGTTCTATTGTCACCCTTTTGTTTCATTGTAAAAGTTTGGAGTATATAATGGTCCAAATCCTAAATAACATCCTTTGTGTTTGTGTAATTTTTCTAACATCTTTCTCATATAACTTTTTTTTTTTGTTTTAAGACACACCCAAACTTAGCTTAACTTGGGAAAATCCAATTAAAAACTTGGGATATTGTTTTGCTGTTGTTGTTGTTGCTGCTGTTTTGCCACTTTTTAACTGTCTAGAGTTCTCCTTAGTCCCATCCGTCAAAGACACTCAGCACAGATGGATGACGAGTGACAAAAGGATATTTGGTTGAGGTTGTGCAGTAATGAGTGTCACGTGACTCCCACATTCAAATTTCAGACTGCCTCTCCTGATCCTAAAGCTGCAATCAACACTGGGCCATCTGCAGCACAGCTAATTAACATAATTGGTGTACATTACATGCTTATAGCGAGTACATTTTGCCCACTATTCTTCGCTCTTAACAAGATGAGCTGTGGAGATACTGGGAGAGCAGCATTGCTGATTAGACACGGAAAGTGGGAGCAGACAGACAGACTTGTTGTCTCTGTGAAAACAGATGAACCGACAATCAGAGTCTGGTGAATAGCCAGGTGTGAGGGTCAGAGAGCAAGTAGGCCGGTGTGCGTCTGACACAAGCACCTTCCCCACACCTGGAACTGAGGATGAGGTAATCGACAGCCTGGCCATCTTGTTAGACAGCACACAGACAGAACGCAGGCAACACTTAGGCCTCTTCCAGCTGCTCAGCCAGAATAAATTGAACTTGATTAGAATTAATCACACTCAACCACATACAATTTGCAAATATCAGGAAAATATTCAAGAAAATCTGCTTCAGAGATTGTGGGGGTGAACAAAGGGGAAAAGCTCGACTCCAATACTGCACCACAGTTCTGACAATGACTCTTGTACATGCTGCAGTTTTTGACAAGAAGGACAGATGTATGCATGTTAGGGATGCATGCAAGGCTGCCTGAAAAAGGTTAAAGCAGTCTGGGGTCAGGCATAAAGAAGGGACCCACAGAGGTAAAAAATAGACTTGGCCCAACCAGATTTTCAGATACATAAAATTTACGTTCAACTTTAGTTGCAACACTTTTCAAAGCAACAAAAATGGATTTAATTTATTGTTTGCCTATTTTAAATGTAAATCTCTCTTAAAATGGCATTACCTGTTTTTATTTTAACTTTTATACTATGGGCAGGCCCATTGAGCTGAACTTATTTGACAGCAATGTTATGTTAACTGTGTGTCAACCGTGCTGGTATCGAAATGATTCATTGACATCTAAAGGTAGCCCACTCACTGGCTCTTTCAGGTGCCCAGCTGAATTCTGTTTTATAGTTTACTTCAATTGTCCACATTTACTGACAGTTTGCAAATAAAAAAAACACAAGCAAAGTGTTGATTTATAAAAAAAATGCAGAAACAGGGGCATTTTTCTATGTTTTTGGGCATGTGTTGAGAGAAAATACGAAGAACTAGTTTAGCTGACTTCTTAATCTGGTGTTGGCTATTCTGTTTCCCAAATTTCATCATTAAGCCAGCTAGCAATGCATTCCTACTGATACAGAGGGCTTTAATACTGGTAGCAAATACCGGCAAAAATGTTGATATCTGCATATTTCAAAAATTAAATTTTGGAGCAAATATCTGCAGATATCGATGTCACACAGACAAATTTGTGACTCCCTAATACAACTAGATGGCTAACCATGAGGCCACGATTTTACAGAGTGCAGTCTACATTTTGGTTAATATGATGGATTGTAACATTTAGCAACAATCCCAGAAAGTCTCATCATTAGTCAAGGGAAAACTGCTTGTGCACCAACTGAAGCCATATTTTAGAGGCTTCTTCAGTACAATATATTACTGTCTAAAACTGCCCACTTAGCCTATTCATTCTGAGGTTTATGGTGACAAATTATCATCTGTAATCCAAGAGAATGCATACATACAGTGCATATGGGTTGTAAAACCCTAGCAGCCATATCATAGGTACTATGATGTCAAGCATCAAGCAGTCTTTAAGGCCTTTAATAAAACTGTCATAATAGAGTCACACCTCTCACATTAATAAAATTAAATCCCAATGAAGAGGGGAAAAAATCTCCGTAAGTTAGCTGTCTCCATCCCTGTGTACACCATGGAAAGATAAAGTATGCAAACTGCCTGATTTCAAACTTGTATCTAATTGTCTCACGTCATGGGTCTGGGCCAGGGCATTGTTGCTTGAAGAATAAATTGGGTAATTCAATTAAAGTGCTTTCCAAAGACACATCATAAGTGATGGAGAATGACTCTAACCCAGGCCTGAACTCTGTGTCCCTCCCATCGCTCCCCTTGCCTGACAAATGGATGGCGGTGTATAATTGAAACACATTGCTGCCAGCGTAGGTCAATAACATCGCTCTTTCTGCTCACCAGCACCAGATTAACAGACTCTATTTTATCTTCCCTCAGCCTGTCCCAGCCTGACAGAGCTGGAGCGTCAGCTGCTTATCCATAAAAGAGGTCCCCTTATCTGGAAAATAAACAAATACATAAAGTGCAACAGCCTGCTGTCTGTCCAAGCAGTTAAGGGCTACTTATTTTAAGGCAAACATGTGGGCACTGTTTTGTTTTAACACATCATCGTATGAGATGCACCACAGCTGTTACCTCAGAAAACCTGGACAGAATTCCTACTCTGTTTAGAAATGCTTGCAATATGCTTCTTATAGGCCATGTATTTTATCAGTCATTTGGACTTCTTTTTTTTTATTCCATACCTAAATTTCCACCCTCTATTTTAACTAGCACCGTGCCATATCATACCCTCCAATATAACACTGGTATAAATAAAGAGGTTATAAGATTTTCACATAATAATATCATCATTCAAAAATGACAAGAGCATGGCAGAGAAAGCACCTCCTTTGGAATTTTCCTGCTTGCACACAGCAGACTAGTGGCAGAGCGAGTCAATATTATTACAAAATAAAGGTGCAACATGGTATCATAACTACAGCTTGTTCCTACGGTGGCCACCAGCATTGCTTTTAATCACGGGCATGTTGATCATGTTGTTCTTTTTATTTTGGTCGATTGGGGCACCTCTAGAGAACATTTTCCGAAAATGGGGTTCTTCAGTAATGTGGTAACAACAGATTCACACTTCACATTTGTCAACAATAACAATAGCTGAAAGAAACTACATAAATAAAGAAAATACATTTCATCTATTTCCCCTTATAAATGTTACAATCTATAAGCTGCAATTACTGTAAAGTGTTATATGGTCGCAAACGTTCTTGAAATGTAGTAACATTGTTGAAAGGCTAAGCTGTCAACCGATGACTGCAACCTATTTCCAAGGAAAAAAATGTAATTATTAAGACCAATGATTTTCCATGTCTTTCACCATGTTTGTCCAAAGCCAAGGACAAGATGTGTGTTTGACATCAAGTTAATTGTGATGACAGTAAATAATCAACATTTAAGGCCATCACATTTATACACTGTACAACTTCTGTTGTTGTATTATGTATAACCGTCACTGTTTATGCATGATAAACATTGAGGATTAATTAGCTTGAGTACAAAATGTAATATGAGGCTAAAATGGGTGATTATATGTATTTAAGCCCTAGCATAACAAATCTATTGGCTTAAATTAATTGATAAACAAATGGGAAAAGTAGGGTTAAGGTTCAAGGGGAGAAAACTCCATTATCTCCCCACTTCTCACTCTGTGCTTTCATGTAATTATGCGTTAGGTTGGACAGAGTTAATGGAATTGGGCTCATTCAATTTGTTTACAGTTTAGCCATACAGAGGATTGGAACTAATAATACCTTACTTGAAATATCAGACAAAATTCAAAAGCCGCTTTAGAGTAAATTCCTATAGGGGTATGTGCACACAGATTTATGCGTCTTTGTGAGGCTGTGCTCATAAGTGTTAATTGTAGCAAGCACGCATATAAACAACACCTCTGTATGTATTTTTGTATGGCTTGTGTTTACGCAAGGAGCATACACAAATTAGCCATGGATGGATATTCAATTAAGTCCTTTGTAAGGGGTCTATGTAGGGGCGGGACAGGATGCACAGTACAGTAATCCATGATGAACAACAAGGTGGCAGCTCCATTGTCTGTCTGACGGATAGAAATTACTTGCAGGCGTACTCGACCGACAGATTAGACCACTGTTGGGGGTTGAGATAAGATGGCAGCCGGCGGTACAGAGGGTGCCTCCTCTTCCCGCTCAAACAATGCCTTTAATCCGTTTCCCTCTCACAATCAGGCTGTTAGACATTACTTTTTAGCTTCCCACATACTCATTTTCTCCCCCTTCCCCTCAATCATTTCACCTTTCCTTTCATCAAGAGGAAGGCTTAAAGCAGAAGAGACTTGATCATGTAAATTAATTTGTGCATTAAATCCTAAGTCCCAAAGCCAATGTCGAGGAGACTTTCACTGCACCTTTATCAAATGAACTAGAGTTTTACATTTTTCCCACTTATCCTATTAGGCTTTCAGTCTAAGTAACTGCTGGCCAAATGAGTTACACGGCAAAGTACAATTTCAGTTTAATTCATTGCCCATTGCCTGCATGTAAGCCAGCCACAAGGCTCTGTCCTTCCTGTCACTTACATACTTCTTCATAGTTTTATTGTGGGAACATAACCTTGGTAGGGTTGCTTTCATTTGAATGAAAGGAGAGCTCCATAGATTCACATTGCAGGCAACGACCTTAAAAGGTGTCTACGGAGAATTTAACAAGTATGATAAAAAAACAATATGACTGAAAAATCCTTGACACCAAAGAGGAGTCATCATTGTGAAAATGTAAGTCTGCCTCTCTATAGCTTGCATCTGAATACTCTCTTTAAGTAGTACTCCACTCCTTCACTGGATTTTCAAATGTTATATTTTCTAGGTCCTTAAAATAAGGGATACAAAAGCAACAACCTGGTTTACTCTTTACCACAAGTATTTTGTCTATTCTAAGTTTCCTTTAAACTCTCTACTCATCAGCCTGTATACATGGAAAAATAAAGAAATGTTGATTACTGAGTGATGTTTTTATCATCCCTGAAGTATTTCCACTAAACAGTAGAGAAACTGAGGAAAAAAACACTTAAAACATTCTGCTACACTAAAGACACTTTGTTTAATAGGACAACTATGCAAAGTGCTTTTTTTCAGGTGAAAAACATCTTCCAGTTATTTTGCCAACAGTTGGACATTTAAGTGCTTATATATGAACCACCTCCTGTAAGCATTGATCAGTAACATCCTCAAACATCCGTGCTATGTTGCCAGAAGGTTCTACCAACAGCTGTTTGTTAGGGGCAACTGCCTATTTCAAATTTGCTTAAGTAAAAATGATTATTGCCGATTAGATGCCCATTAATTGTGCAAGCATGGGATGCTGCCAGCTGTTTACGTAGGGGAGAAAAATAGCCCTTCTTATTCCATTTCTTTTTTCTCAAACCTAACCACAGTCTTTCTCTTACAGGCACAAACCCTCACAAACTAAACTCTGAAGCAGAAACAACTACTGAAAAGCAGAATATCCTTTAGGTGCAATGGTGGAAACTTGGGATGGAATCTGATATACAAATCTTTTAGTAGTCATTAATTTACAGAAATCTAAAATTTTAAGCAACTTTTTTTCTCTTTTTTCATCAATTTACCTTCATCAGTTTGTTTTAAGGGACTACCATCAGGGTTATCTGCAGAGCATCTGATGCTGGTTACCATTTAAGGAAGTTCAACACCCAATGCCAGTTGAGAAAAAGTTTAAATTAGCTCTAGGATTTGATATAATTAGACTCATGTTAACAATGCCCTTATCAATTTGTTTCAGTTTGCAAAAGAGTCAGCACAAACGACAGCAAAGGAATGCAGAAGGTAATCATGGCAGACATGAGAGAAAAAAAAGGCTTCATTTTACACAATGAGGCCAACATTTGAAATGCCTGTGGTTGTGTGACTCAAAGCAAACATGGGAACTCAAGCAAGATGCTGTGACATTTGTTCTTGCGTAACATCTCATAACAATCACAATAATCTCTTAAATTAAACATTCTGAAGTGTATGCTTTCTTATATGCCTTACAAAGTACTGTCAACAAAAACATTACTTCTGTGGTTGAAAGTACAGCAGCCAAATAGCTAAAACTATTAGCCCATTGGAGCTAAGTTTTACTTTGTGTTAGCATCATGCTAACAGATTAAAATGTATGTTGCATTTCACTTGAAGTTGAAAATTTCAGCACTTGATCCAAATGCCAAACTACTCTACAAACCACATGAACATGAGACCATCTCTGTGCTGCATCATGAACTGTTGTCAGGCTTTAGAAGGTGAATGAGGCTCAATGTTTACTTGCATAAGAAGGGAGAAGGGAAGGGACTTGAAGATTTTCTGACTCAATTCAAAGTATAACCATGTTAAAAGAACTTATCAAACTGTTCAAATTATAATCCCTACTGCCAACAAGTATAGTATATTGTACATACATCTTCATGGGGGTATCTGTTTTGGAATGAGGAGCATGAGATCGACCACATGATGCTTAAGCATAAAGAGATGTGAAACTTAAGAACTAAAAGTTTTGTCAAGAGTCTTTAACATGCCCTAGAGGAACTTTACGGCTGTGCAGAACTGAACTGCTGTATTTGTGATGAATGGCTGTCAGCGCCTTTCGCAATCTGGACGGATTTAACTTGACCCCACAACAATGGACCAGGACCCTCAGCTTGTGCCCCAGTCAGGCAGAAAGGGCTGAATTTAGTCTTTTCTATGGTTACTGTCTGACCTGCACGCAGCCTGCTGATTCTTAAAGCGGCACACTTTTATTCCCTCAAGTCCGGCCCCTGCTCAGCCTTAGCTTTGGCTTGGAGGAAGAAGCATCTATTGCAGGTGTCATTAGATTACCTTTGACCCTTCTCTGAGCCAACCCTATTAGAGGAGTGGAGACTGGATGCAACCTGCTTCACCTCTAAAGATGGGCGCTGAGCTAGCTGATGCTGCAATTGTGAGTACACGAGAGGGATGAATAGCATTCAAGCTGCCGTGTGAAGCCCTGTAAGAGACTGCAGGAAAGATAAATGAATGGTGAAATCGAGGGAAATTATTCAACCATTTACAACCCCTACTAGAGAATCACTGTTATTCTATTTGTCTTTCACCACTTAAACTGTAAAATCATACCAGTGCAGCGACCATTTCTCTCTCCGGTTTGTTGCCTCACTTTCACAAAATAACACATCATTGGATAGATAGCATCAATTCTGCCCACGGTAATCCCAGCACCTCTGGTTGTATCACTCATTCAATTTCAGCCGCTGGCTATAGCAAACATTACACACTGCATCAAGATTACCGGAGAGAGGCAGAACGGAGAGAGCAGAGGGAAAAAAGGGCTGTATCCATCATGTCATGATGCCCCTGTTATTGTGACAGATCAAATTCAGTGCAGTGTGTGTGTGTTTTTAAGTGTGTGAGTGTGCACGTCTTTCTCACGTCTGTCTGTGAGGGATGCAAACTGTGGTCTTCTAGGCTGTTGTGATCAGCATCCACGTAGCTGACAACAGTGGCAGAGGATTTGAGAGGGTTGCTTGACTTGACCTGCTTTACACAGCAGAAAAGGCCGCAGCCACAACCACCCACTAAGCTAAAGGACAGGGCAAAATAAGGGAAACAAATGTAAAAAACTGTGACTGAAAAACATAGAAGGAAGTCGAGTTGTCATGATGCAAGAAAATGATTTCAGTGTAGAGCTACTCAGATAAAACTGTATCTATACCTGTTTTGATACCAGCGCAAAAAAGTCCTCCTGGACACCCAAACTGGTCAAATTAGGTAGTTTTGCTTTTCAACCTGCACATCAGAAAGGGCAAGCACCAAAATTGTCCCTATATATAACGTTGGATGGCAAAGTAAAATTAATGTTTTAGATATCCATTAAAAATCAAGGGGTAGTGTGTTGCCAATATTAAGTCCACAACCTGTCTGTAACTTCCCATCATCAAATTTAACCCATTTTACGTTTGTGTAGAAGTGTAAGGCTCACAGTAAAGAGTCAAAAGGTCAGGACCAGGTTTGAAAAATACCTCTTTTCCGCACCATCCACTGTCACTGGTTTTTAAAAAAAATCAACCAGAAACTCTTGTTATTTTACCACCCTCTGTATTCTATGGGTCATGTGAAAGTGTGCTCTACCATCAATCGAAAGGTCGAGGGTTCAAGCGCAGCTCTGGCTTTCACATGTTAATGTGCCTTTGGGCACAACACTTAACCCAAAGTTGCTCTCGCTGCTGCGTCACTGGCTTGTAAATGTGTATGAAAGGGCATGGATGTGTTAGCTTATGTTAATGGATAACTTACATAGAAACTCAGACTCATTACTAAGTGAATGTGTCAGTGAATAGATGTGCATGGGGAGATGTCAGCTGCAGTGTGAAAGTGCTTTGAATAGCCAGAAAGATGATGTAAGCTCAAGTCCATTTACCATATACTCTATATTCTAATCAGCAGTGTTATTTTAAACATCTTACTAACGATAACTTTTAGTATTCAAATAACATACTTTTTTGGAAGAGGAATGTTTCAAGCGTAAAATTAAATACTGACATGTTCTTTGGCTTGTTCATGCATAGAAAAATTATTAATTCAATAGTTTTAGTTTATTAAGAGTTTCCATTGCAGCCATATCCTCGAGGCTGACTCAAGAACAATTTGGCCTAAACTGATAAGCAAGACGATAGATTTATTTTTAAGAGTATCTGAGTTTATGTGGAGAAGGTCACTACCCATTTAATTTGTGTTGTTTCTTTCACACATTTGCCTTAATTTTATTTACCTGCCACTGTGACCAGAAAAAAACGTTGTAATTCAGCTGGTAGTGAGTGCTAGTTAAATAACCTTGGCAGAAGCCTGAGAGAGCCATCACTAGCTTTGGCCTCTGCTCTTAAGCATATGGCAACAGTCACTAGTGTTCATATGCAATCTGTATAAAATGATAATGGCACTTTGATTTTTTTTTTTGCCAGCCAGTGATTAAAACATGTCCAATTGTATTGGGTAGAGCAGCAACAAATACAGCAGGCAGGAAGGAGTGCAACTTTAGCGGCAATCAAACAAAATAAAATGCCTTTCTGTGTGATTTTAACTCTGTATCAATGTTTTTTAAAGTCTAGAGCGTAAACACCAACACTAAAGCACTCAAAGAAAAAAAATTACATTCCAATATTTATTCCTCCTGTCTCTTTCATATCACAGCAGATTTGGATGAAATGTTTATTTCAAACATGTTGAAACAAAAAAAAATCTGAACACAGAACAGCAGACAGATAGAACAACAGTGGACAACAATAAAGAGGAAAACTAAAAAAGTAAGATCTCTTCATGATTTGGTTTGCATATCTGAAGCGCTTGGGAGGCATGTAAACCGATTAAATGCAAACCCTTCTCAATAAATCAATCATAGTTAATAATCCAGCTTCTTTATTAAAATCAATCCAGACAATACTCAATTAATTCAGACTTGTGTAAAAGAATTATGTAGATGTCCGGCACTTTGTCTTAAAATAGGAAACATATAAATTAAAGAATATTATCGTAATCTAAAATCAAAATTTTCATTTTAACTTCAGTTTAATGTTTTATCATGTACTGGTGTGCTGATGCCTGCTGCAAAACAAATTTCACACGGGATAGTAATAAAATTGAAGGTGAAAATTATCATTTATAGACACTCATCAGAAAATATTTCAAAATTACTGATGTATCCAACTTCATACAAATAATCACTGGTTTGACCGATGTGTTCCACTTTATCAGAAGAAAAATAATATTGCGTTGACTATATATCTGTTTGTTTTGTTTTTTTTACTTTAACACTTTTGGTACTCATGAGCGTAAAAAACTATGGATATTATATTTCTTAAGCAAGGTCTGGATCTTTTAAAAGAAAAAAAAAAACTTGAAAGAAAGGAAGCTATAGAAATAAATCTAGTGCTAAAAAAGTAAGTTGAAGAAGTAGATAAACACAAAAACAAGTCCAAGAAGCATTTTCTTTAAATGATTTAGGAGCTACCTAGTGTTGGAGGAGGATAGTGCTTTTGTTGCCCTCCTGCCTGCCTAACTGACTGGATAGCTGCCTGGATTATTGGTTGGTTTGCTGTACTGTGTCTCTCCTCTGGGGGACTTGGGTTTGCAGTGCAGGCCTTCGAGACCAAGGGGGGGAAGATGAAGAGGTAGTGTCAGCCTGCCTTTTAATGGTCAGGAGTGTGGTTAGTTCCACTGACTCAGGCCTCTCCCCTGTGACGCCGGGTCCACTCCACATAACTGGCCATAATTCAACTCATTTGGCAGTTTGAGGTCTCGGAGGTCCAGGGATAAAAAGTGTGGAGAGGCCTAATGGCAGACATAGGGACCAGCCGAGGGCATTTCTTACAAAATCTCTGCATGAGAACCTTTTCTGGAGCAGACCCTGGAAACCACAACAATCCATTAGCTACTGAACAGGGGGAGTGGGCAGAGACAGGAGACAGGGTCTGTAGAAGATCTACAGGTATGATCTAGGTTGTGCAGCTGTCATATGACTGAATGT
Organism: Cetoscarus ocellatus; assembly: GCA_037902135.1. Lineage (NCBI taxonomy): Eukaryota > Metazoa > Chordata > Actinopteri > Labriformes > Labridae > Cetoscarus > Cetoscarus ocellatus. Next base: position 485,261 of record JBAMNC010001389.1, read on the forward strand.
AAAAAAGTCTCTGCATGTGTGGATGGTTGAGTTTTTTTCAACACTGAGGTTATCAAAAAATTACATATGAATGATTCAATTTCATAAATACCAATAAAAACATAAAATGCCTCAGTTGATGCCAATCAAGTTTGCTTACAGAAAAAGTTTGTTTTAAGGACTTTTTCTTTCACGGCTCAATGTCACTTCCAGTACATATTTATCTCAAAGACTAAACATTCTTTGCACCCATTGGATACTGTATGAAACTTTTATAAATAATGCACCCGATTCCCTGCAGCAGGACAAACAACTGACTGTTATTCTCCCATTATGTCCATCACTTACTACTTTTTTTTTTCTTTGATCCAGGATACACCACATACGAACAACAGGCTAAAGCAAATGGGTTGGATATTGGGCCATGCAAAGTAATAATAAGTAATAAAATGGACAGAGTCTTTGCATAGAAAAATTTGGTTTCCTTTATGATTATTAGACTAACTGATGGTTAAATGTAGAAGATGCACTTGTTAGTGCTGGCAAATAAACAAAATAATCCCTAAAACTTGAAAAATTATGCAGAATATATTTCTTAATTTAATTAATTGTATTTGTTGAAAATTATTACTTAACCTTACCCCATTTTTTTTTTTTTTTTTTTGCTTTCTAGTCATAATGCTTTTATTGCATATTGTCTTATTGCATTCACCCTTTTTATTGCCTTTTCCCTTTCTTTATATTTTATCATTAATCTTGGTCCTAATGGTCTCATTTTACTCAACAGGGTTCATGTATTGTCCGGGTTGGGCCACTTGGTTTGAATGATTTTGGGGCCCTTTGACTTGTGGGGCTGGCTGCAATGGAGACTGCACCGGCTTGTCTGGGCTTGCGCCTTGGGCCAGGACTGATGCAAGTCAGTGTGGTCTCTGGTGTTTCTAGCTCCATGGGGTGGGAGCCCTTTGTGTTTTTCAGTCTATGTTGGTTGCCTAGACTTATATTGTTGTGCCTGCTTTTTGTTGGGTTGTAGGTTTCCTCACCTTCCTTGAAATATTTCCCCTCCATTGGCACAGTTGCTCTGAGAGTCACCAGAAGTGCTGATGCTCTCTCTTCTTAGGCTCCGAGGGTGCTTTGGTTTATTATGTCGTGTGTGTATGTATGTAAGGGTTCTTTGATTTAAACTGTGCTCTTTGTGAGTTACAGGAGTTAATTTTGTGCTTGAGCTCTTGTGCTTTGTCTTCTGTATGTTCCTGTCTGTTCGTCAACGCACTTCATAGACCTATATTTTCGAAAGGGCTTTACGAATAAAGTAATTACCATCATTATTATGAAACTTAGCTCTCTGAAAAACATTGGCAGTAATTTTACCATCTCATTTGTGTGCCTTCTCTGTTTTAAGTTTTCAAGATGGCAAGCAAAACTAATTTATGCTTGAATTTGAAATCCATGAAAAAGCCCACGATAGTAAAGTTGTTGATTACCCTGGTGGAAAATTTTCAACTTTGCCAGGAAATAAGACAGAAATTGATGTTAAGTTTCTGAAGCTGTTGCTTTACATTGTTGTATTGGCTCTGTTGTTTTTGTTTCTCCGTTAAAAGTTATGATGAGCAAATTCCATTACTGTCAATTTGTTTTGATGATTAAGGAATTTTATGATGATGGTACGAAGAGCAGCTTTCTTAACTTCTCATATTTGAGTAGAAAAGTCTGTTCTTAATGAGCATATGGCTCCCAGGATATTAGCATCGTTAGCTCAGACACTAGCACTAGTCTCATCCTCCCTCTCTCTGTCTAGCGTGGTCCAGTCAGAGTTAGCCCCATTGTAGTCGTCAAGCTCGGTTTTCTTGATTTTATTATTCCTTTTGTTACGCATTTAAAGTTGTGGCAACCCCCTGGAAAAGGCATAACAAATTGGGAGACTGTTTGAATGGAAATGTAAAGTTTTAACAGTTGTGGGTCGGAGCTCAAAATTCATGCAGCCGCTTAGGAAGATGCCATAACCGGAAATCTCTTGTGGACTTCATATTTCAATGGTGCATTGTTTTTTGGCAATGGTTAAAAGAAATTTATATCATGTTTTCACTCATGAGTAATCCATGGTTATATATGATTACACAATCTGGTCACAGGTAAAAACCACTAGTTTCATCACTATCACCTCTAAGTTCATTAAACTTGAATTGAGAGTATTGATGAACCTCCAAATAAAGCCAAGGGCCACAAGCAGGTCTGTGGACACCAAACAAAAAAGAGTGTACTTGAGTACTCGAGCACTGAAATTATAGTAAAATCCCAACCCTAATAAAATACAGACAAATGATGTCTGGAGGCAATCTTTTTGGTTTTGGCTGGAAACAAGCACTTTGGTTATGTAGTTTTTTTAATAACTCCATCATCAACCACAGCAAGTCAAAGCAGCCAGGCAGGACTCTGTACCTCCTAAGGGGTAATAATTGAGATGTTAAAAGAAAAAGTGTGATGTGACTGTGATGGGGCACAGTGTGTGTTTGATAGGTCCAGTCTGGGCATGCTTTTTGGGGCCCCTTTGAGAAGGTGTACTTAGAGCGTCTCTGAGGAAAAAAAACAGAGGGCGGAGATTTTTTTTAATTGTGTGTGTCTGTGTGTGTGTGTGTGTTTGATGTGTCTTGGTGTAAATGAGAGAGAGCCCTACTGAACCCAAGTTGGAGTGTTCTGGCCTCACAATTAAATGGTGTTGAAGCATGAGAATGAATAATCAATCTGCTTTATTATCACTGATGTGAAAATAATAATACTGGTGAAAATGGCTGAGAAGGTTAGATTATTTTTAAAGTCTCACAAAAGCCTGCAACAGAAGTGTGAGTGTGTGTATAATTGTGTTTGTGTGTATTTGTGTGTGTACACAATTGTGTTTGTGCGTGTATGTGTGTATATGCTGTTTTTTTTTGTATGATTGTGAATAATTTAAGGAGAAAAATAGTTGTTTTCCATCACAGAGTATCACTAAATCAGTATTAGAAATGACAATACTGCATTACACACACACACACACACATACTTTACTCACATTCAGGAAGCAGTCATGATCATTGTATCATATCAGAAAAGGAGTATGAGGGAGGAAAGTGTTTAAAATTGACAAAGGGAGAGGTTTTCCAGTCCAAGTGGGTGTAATTTTGGGATTAGGATTCGCTGTAGGCTGGTTAGGGAACATGCATGCCATGTGAAGGTTAATCACAGGCTGGAGTTTTGTAATGCTAGTCGTCACTGCACTGCAGTGCAATCAGCACTGTGAGAAAATAAGTGGGTCACAATGCGAGACCTTGATTAAAATCGCAGTGATTATAGTGCGGCTTCAGCTCTGATTTTGTGGGTTTCCCAACATCTGTCCTTGTAAGGAAGAACCCATATGAATGAAAATAGACACACAGTATAGAAGGGTGTGCACGCCTGCAGAAATACATCCTTGGTGCAAACATGCATGATCCCTGTTATAATGCACACGTGCATATCCATAAAGAAACATCGTGGAGCATCATATGGACTTTTCTACACCCTATACTATCTGTGGCTGTTCTGTTTAGACACTCCACACAAGCACATATTTGTATTGTATGTATTATTTGTTAGTGAATCAAATGTCTGATTTTTTACAAAAATTAGACGGGCAACAGTCACTAGAATGACTGATGTTTATTTTTACAGCTTTATTAAGATTTATTACATGCAGCAAGAAAAACTACAGAAGACGGGCTCTGGTCTAATGTGATTTTCATTTACTTTAACTATGCTGTGATCAATTGCACTTTGACTTTAAAATGTAACATCACGGTTCACATACCATGGTCAAAGTAAATATTTTCATACAAATGACTGCATAAATAAGTTAGTAAAGAGGAAAAAAAACTCAAACATCAACCCAAAATCCCAAAACTCACTCTTATTTTGGAAATTTTTAACAAGAATTTGTAGGTTTGTCATTCAAAACTAAATACTCTAACAAAGATTTTGTATTTCTGGCGGTAAAGTGAAAAAGAAGACTGATATAGGTTTCACCTTTTATCTCTCATGTTCCTTCCAGGTTCACTGTGAGTCTATGTTGAAACTGTGCAGGCTAAGGGAAAACAATGCTCCTGCCATTTAACAGCAATGTAAAATCAATATATATTCTGAAATGGCAGGAAAAAAACATCATTGTAAACTAGTTATTGATGTGTTAAAGTAATTTACACTTGCTAGTACAAGACAGATCGTGGCAATATTTATTTAGCTGGCAAGCTGGCAGTGGGAAAATGATACGGCAGCTGCAGCTATCACCAGATGCTGGTGTTACAATGTCCGTCCATCAAATCGCCCCCCACTTCCCCTCTCTTCCTACTCTGTACCCTCCTCCTCCACTTTCCCAAATGGCTGGCTCCCTTTTCGCAGCAACCTGACAGTCTTAAAACAACTGTATAATTAGAGCTGCATCTGTCATGCAGGTTTATTCTGGCTTTCAGTTTGGGAGTCATGGGATGAGGGAGATTTTTGAGAACACAATGCCAGAGCAAAGTAAAGAGAGGAAGGTAATATTTTCACCAGAAAAACTTTTTTGGTTTTTGTTCACTTGTGTAAATTTTGCAAATGAGGAAAAAACAGAGAAAAAAAGGGCAGAATTTCTTGTATGTCTGGGGGATTTTTTTGACTCTTTGAGACTTCTCAATATACATATCTTCAACATACTGGGTAATGCTGAGGTCAGTTTTTTGGTCCGTTGCGAGGGTCACTATGTCAGATAAGGGGGCCGTAGAGCCATAAAATCATGCTGTGAATCGTCAGACAAGCATGATAGATTTTACAATTAAAATCAACTGCATGTAATGACCAACACGATGATACTGGGGGCTGACATTGAAGACAGCAAACATAGAAACTGTATTACCTGTACTATTCTTTTGTTTGTCTTTCCAAACTTTATTATAAAAGCTACGTTACCTTAATGATGAATGCAAGCAGTCACAAACTCAATGAATAAACATCAACATGAAAATGTTACCATAAAAAATGATCACTTTCTCAGTTTATTGCCTGACCATGTGTCACAAAATGATCCAGTTATGGGTACAAAAATATGCTGTTGTTTTGTATTTATTCTCCATCTAATTGAATAGAATCCTGTGTTTTCACACAAAGTTAAATATATAATGTATGGCCTTTGTACAACATTACAGATGCATACGTTCTGTCGGGCTAAATTAGTGCATATACATCAGAAATTTTCTAAGTCTGTATGCTTTCAAATGCAATTATTATTAATTGCAGTAAAATATGTATGAAAGGCATCATTACAGATTTCAAACAAAAAAGAGGACACACAACTAAATAATAGTTCTAAAGGTGTGCCAAAAATGCCCAAGTAAAATTGTTCAGCAGGAAAATAGTAGCTTCAAGCTTTTTTATCTGGTAGACCGCCACATTCTGACTGCCTAACAGGGCCCTCAGTAAAATGGCAAATATGTACTCCATGCAATGAAAAACGTGTCATTGCTGAAGACAAAAGCTTTATATAGATTACCTTTAACTTGCATTCTAAATTCAGTATTTGTTCATTTGAAAAAAATATTTATTAAAGTTGGTTTTGGTTGGTAATTTGCAAATTAGTTTAAACAGGGAGTACAGAAATAACCATACTAACCTATAAGGTAAACAATTGTTTTTCCATATCACCTATAAACAAATAATATTTATCATATAATAGAGTCTTATGGCAGATGGAGTTTTAACAGAGAGAAACATCTGATGGCATATCATCAGACAACATGTGAATAATGCCATTAGTCTGATCCAGAACACTATGCCGTACTAGTCAGCTACAAGAAAAAAAAAGTCAAGGATGAAAAAAAAAAAGAAAGATGAAATATGCAGCTGTATGGTGAGCTATCCCACTATCAGCTGCTGCAATTAGGGAGCACAATGTAAAATGTCACAGTGGATCTGTATCATCGGCAGCCCTGTCACAGGAAAAGGCCAGGAGGAGTGGAGGAGAGGAGGAGCGCACAGTGCAGTGAATCCCATCGGCCTGGCCTGTTTTAGAAACGTGAGCGAGAGGATCCTGTAACACTGGCAGGACAACCCTGGAAGTCTAGTACGAATGCTGTCATATCGACCCACTCCTATAATGGAGTGCCACAGACAGGAAAAAAAGGGATTAAATGGCAACATACATTAGGCCTCAGCTGTTCGATGATATGCAGGATGGCAGAGGTTCACATGAGGTACAAACAAATGTGAATGTTTTTATACAAGCAGCACGTAAGTCAGGAGATGAAGTTCTCAAAGTAAGGACAAATGTTTCAACATTTTTAGGGATGCACTATATCACCGACATAATATCAACTGAGGATGTAAAATATTATCATTATGATACCCACATCTGCATAGAATTGCTTTAAAAGTTAAGTATCTGAATCAGCATATAGGAAAGTTTCTGTTGATGTTATAATCTTTTATATATCAACACTACATTTGTAGAGTTGTTTGCAAATCAGTCATTATTTTACAGTGTAAGCTCCACAAAAACAATACTTATATTTTGTCATCAGGTTGTTACGTCACGTTTTACAAGCTCTTAAAAAGCAGATGAAGCCTGATTTTAAATTGCTGTTTAAACGCGTTTTATATTTAACTTTGCTGTTATCCAGACAAAAGCATATTCCACTTACTTTCATAAGCTGATATCAGTGTCAGCTAAAATAAGTTTGGAAATATTTGCATACCGGATATGGGCAAAAAAACAAAAAACCTAATTTCATGCATCCTAAAATCAACATGGGCAAAAACTTATGGGGTAAATTGTCCTTTTGGCAGCAGATATGTTAGCCAAACATAAAGGCAGAAAGCATATTTACATCAAACTGCACAGTCTGTACTTTCAGAGATTTCAAGCAACACGTTTTTACTCATCTTAGCTAAAGCTTTCTCCTTTGTCCTTGTCATCTCTTTTTACTCCATGGTGTTTTAAGCTTTGAAGTTTTGGGTCTAAACCACAGCTGGTCTATATTATCTCATTTCATTATTTTGCACTTTAAAAGAATTTATTTTTGTTTTTGGTACAATGTCAGGACTGTCTCAGGGAACCTACCTGTTGCTAAAGAATGAGAAATTCTGTGAATTTGAAAGTTTAAGATCCATAAAAAAGGGTCACATTTTTGTGTCATGAGATAAATATCTCAAGTCCTTTTTTACTGTGAATTTATGCAAAAGAGTTGCAACAATGCTTTATCATTATTACACTTCTGAAACATTCACAATACTTCAATGAAGACGTCACATTTGTGTCAGTTCACGGTACGACCCAGCTTTAGGTTTGGCACAGAGAGCAGGACACAGCACATCCTCTGCAGAGTCAGCATGTCCCCCTTTCAATAATATTACATCTCTAATACTAAGTCTGGAGATGCAGAAAATTGGGAGATAACTTGTTCCCCTCGTCCTGTTTCTGAGACATGAAGCATCGCGGGGTGTAGATTTTACAGCTTGAAACAGCAGCATGAATGAGGCTACTGTCTGTCAGACTGGCGCAGAGGACAAAACTCAATTATCATGCATCTCTAGCAGATTTATGAACTGATCAAATAAGGAAGAACTATTGGAATAAAAGCTTGTTCAACTTCATTAAAATACTTAATCAATCACAGTAAAATATTGACTCATCTTTTTAACAAGCTCAGAAAAATACTAAATGTAATAAAAACTGAATATTTTGAGACAACAGTTATCCTGACTGAATTCTACTTTCCATCTTTGTTAGGAGAATAAAGGATATGCGGTCCAATTTTCAGCTCAGCATCATCTTGATGTGAGTGACTGATGAATCTCCACAGGATATAACAAATTATTTGCAGATTTCCTCCCATTTTTGATCAAGTGAAGATGACCCGACTTCTGCCCAGACTCATTACCTTTGAGGAGCTGATTGAAAACATGTTGAGACATGCGCTGTGTTAATGTCATTTTACACCATGCACAAGCTTTCTGATCAAATGTGAAAATATCACCTCTGCAAACTAATCTCTCTCTAGCTGATATTTGTGTTAAAAGCATGACTGGCATTACAAGGACAGCACAGTCCAAATACAAAAAAAAATAAATGCATCTGTATGTTGCCAAGGTTAGGGGGTTAAGGGGGCCACATTTTCAAACAAAAAGTAAATCTACAGGATAGTTTAACAAGTTTAATCACAGAATCTGGAAAATATGAATTTTTGTGCATATTCACTAAAACACAACTAAGAACAGACCCTCTCATGAGGACCATCATATAATGAAAGCTCCCTCTAGTGGCTTTACAGTAGAATGCAGGTGGTGATCTTAGAGGGGGTTTATCCTTTGTTGCTTTAGTTGCAGACAAAAAACATTCAGGCTTATATTCTGCAAATAAAAAATAGCCTGAACAAACAAAAGGATTTTTTTCAAGCTGTGAAGATGTTTTTGTTAATGCTGACCTGGCCTCCCCAGTTAATGTGTACCTTGTAAAGTAGGACATCGTGAGATAAAGATTATTTCAGTGAGTCAAAGTTAGCTGGGGAGGAATGAGTAAGTGCAGTATGTATGTTGCATGGGGACAGCTGCCTGCCGAAGGAGACAGTGAAGGTTCACTTGCAGTACCACAGAAACCCCCCAGCTGGGCTTGCCACTAAGGAACGGAGATGCCCAGGGAGAAAGATAAAGAGAGGGAGATGTGGAGAGAGTTTGAAAGAGGGAGGAGTGAAAAGAAAGAGAGAGGAAAAGAGGAAGTATATTAGAAAGAGGGAAAGTGGAGAGGGTGTGTGCAGTCATATTTTGCCTATTTTGCCACCAGCTCTTCAAAGGCTACGTCTTGCCTACAACGCATCAGGGAACGAGAGTGAAAGTTGAAGAGTTCCTTCAGCTCAGCTCTCTCCCCAATCCCCCCCACTCATATTGCTGATTCCTCTTTTTTCCCCTCACTCCTCTCCCAACCCTCATCTCTTCATCTCTCTTTTCTCTTTTAAACTCAGCAACTGTTGGCCATCTGACCTCCTAGACAACAATTTAACAGCAACATGTATATTTAAAAGGAAAAACACCCAAAGACAAATTTGTAAATGCTAAAGAATCATTCAGTAGTTTACTAATTGAAAAAACTGCAAATGAGAAACAACAAAACTTGGGATGGTGTCGAACAATGCTGTGAGTCAGTTAAAAATCACCTGCTCTTCCTGTCTAAATGTGAAGCTGTCTGGGGCAAGAGACATCAGCAGATGGAGTCTTTTTCTATAAACACAGAACACAGCAGAATGTTCAGAAAGCGAATACTGATATGCAGCGCTGTGATTCCTCTGAAGAGGCATCAGCAGGTTAAGAGGATACCTTTTTTCTTTATATTTCTACTGTTTTAGTCACGGCTGTGTCTTCTTTCCAATTTCACTTTTTTTCCCTCTATCTTCCTTTCTTGCCAAGGTTTATCCCTGAGGTGTCCTCTGGGGCTACCTGCTGGATAAGCCATTTGAAATGCATTTTCTAAAGAACCTCCCGTTCCATTTTTGAACTGCTGCTATCTCTCAAAATGTCCTTAAGAAAAAAAGCGAGAGAACGAGCGGTGGCAAATATTTTAAAGTACCTTCGCTGTACTTTTGTGCGTAGTTTACTCATCAGGAAGAAACAGCCTTAGTTTCTCAGCAGCAGTAGCAGTGAGGTAGACTTCTGGGTCTGTGATCAGTGCTGGTGGGTGCTGCAGAATGTGACCCACTCTGAGAGAAAGCTCCACTGTGCCAGTATTGTGCAGCTCAACGGGGGCTGAAGAAAAGGCCAAGAGCATAGAGAAGGAAAGGAATTTGGGTGAGATCATCCACTGGTAAAACCGGCTGATGTTTCTCCTTAACTCCATGTACAGAATATGACTGAATTACACTGTTACTGCCACTGTCACCATGTAGCAAATCAATCAAATCACTTGTGTTCAAAATATTGTCAGTGCATAAAGCAGGGATGCATAATTTTAATATACTATAGTTTTCTACCGAATACAAATTAGAAAGTTATTGGATAGAATATAACAAATTCAGACAATATTCACATCGCATTTACTGTCTGTCTTTCTGTCATTTCAAGCACTTCGTCAGGTAAGGCACCCAAATTAATAATTTACATAGTGGAATAAAGTGCTGTTTCTCTTTTTTATGAATGTATCTAATACAGACAGATGCAACAGGCATGGGAAAGAAGAACTGGTTCCACATTTTCAAAATTCATGGATCAATGGCTCCAATTTTTAACTCCTACAAAGCATATAAATCATGCAGGATTAAAGTTTTGTAAGACTAATGCCATTCTAAAAATTGTACCTATTAGCAAGGACCTAATGTGTTGAAAGAGCAGTATGTTATGTCTCACACGCAAATCAGGTTTTCAGAAGAGGCTTGTGGTGGACTGCAGCAGCCAAAAGTTTGACTAAACTACACTATAAAGATAATGATAGCTGTACAGTCAAGACATTTCAAATAGGGAAAAAAGTACATCCAAAGTAAGTGAGCATTTCTGTCAACACACCATCAATGTGAGTTACACACCAGACATAGGGAGCAGCTATAGCAACATCTGACTTCATGCTCACATTTTCGCTGACGAATAATAATCATAATAGTTTATATATATTTTAAAAATATGAATCCAGGGGGTGCCCAGTTCACCCACAGTTACTGCCAAGAGACCTTAAAGTGCAAAAGTCCTGATCACCTTAGAGAAAAATGAGCAAAGAGAGAGGGGTCCCGCAAGTGATAAGATTTGAGCCGAAGAGATATCACCTTCTTGCCACTGAAAGCTGCGTTTAAGCATGCAAAACACAACAGCATCATGGCTTAGCAGAAACCTTTAACTCAGAGCTATTTTTCATCAAGAGCCACCTACAAAACTATGACAAGGCCACTTTGATGCACCTCATCTTCAGTGAATCAGAGTTCAGGACTTTGCGATGGCCAGTTAGATTTTAGCGGGCCCTGGTTGGCCCTTGTAACATTGTCATTGGCCCGTGGTCAGACTTTATGTTTAATGCAACAGAGAGAGTGTACGGCTTATCCACACATTTAGACTAACCTGACACACCAAATGGACCATTCAATAAAACTCACAAGTCCATCTGGGCAACAGTCCAGAGAAAGTGTTTGGGAATAGGAAGCACCTTAAAAAGGCATATCTGACCAGTGATTGGACGATAGCTCCATCAATCACATTCATTATGGGCTAATAATTTAATATAGCAGGAGGGAGCTACTGCTGCCACTTCATAGAACAAACCATCTTCAAAACATGTTAGCATCTATGCTAACCTCTGTACGAGCAATCACTTCCTGCTGTCGTCTCGCTCATAGTTTCCACCTCTTTCTGCTCTATGGGACACAAATTTCCCGCTTTGGGCCGCTCACAGTCGCTGTAAACTGGAGATTGTCAACATGGATCTGCCTGATTACAGACATTAAATCAGGCAGGTCCAACTGCACAAGGTTACGTTACACAAAGCAAGAACAAACTGCACAGAGCAGACAAACTTTCAAGGATTGCTGATGCTTTAAGATAATAAAAAATTATTTGCACAATATGCTGTATAAACTTGGTATGATACCAGATTGCACAGAAAAGGAGCATGATTTATGACATTTGCTGCCATAATAATCCAGGTATAATGCATTTCTTTTTATTTATTAGTCAGGCAAAAGCTTCATGTTCTTACAGTATGCCAGACAAAATAAGTGATACCCTTCGGAGTTTGCTGAGGGCTGATTGAAAATGAATCCTGAGCCACATCTGGCCCCAGGTCATCGTTTGAATACTGTTCTCTTGATAGAATAATTAACATCAAAGATAATACAACAAAAAATAATCATGTTTCAAACATTTTCAATATTTAATTTCATTATTTGGTTTTGGTTTATGATCATTTGTATTGATCGGTCATCACTAAAAATGAGCATATTTACTATTATAAACTGAGGAGAAGAAAACCTCTGTCACAGTTACCAGTTCACCACTGTAATGTTAAATTGGCCAAAAATAATGGAAGTTTTTAAAATAGTCATTAAATATAAACAAAAGGGTAAAATGTCAAATTTAACAAAGTAAAGACTTGATGTTCCAAGACTTAAAAATTGTATACATCCTGGTATCAGAATTACACTGAATGAGTTTGGAAACACTGGCATATGATATCTATAAATATCTAATTTTGAGCATCCCCAGTTAAAAGGGTTCAATTTAAGTTGCTTTGACTTAAACCCTCATGATGTAAGATTCTGGCTTTCAGCTCTCTAGTGGCCTCTATGGACATTAAGTGTAACTGCTTGGTCGTAAAACAGAGCGCCTCACACCAAAGTGCATTTGTTGACATACAGAGGGAGGAGAAGCGAGCCGACAGGACGTCCTGAGAGACAAATAAACCATGTGGACTGATAAGCTACAGTCAGATCATGTTCTTTTCAAATAAATCACTTTTCAAGCGTCTGCTGTGAGTTGTTAGCAAAATGTACTTTCAAGTCCAACAATAACAGGGCCAAATCAGCATCGGTCAGACATCCCTCCTCGTCTTTCAGCTCATGCCAGCAAGTGAACGCGGGGCCAATGTTTATCCCTGTCCAGGCATTTAGCTTGTTACTCTCCCGCTTTCTTTTTGTTGTCTCCTCCGATGAAACTTTTCTTTTCTTCAGGTTTTTCGCTCCTTTCGCCATAACAACTCTACGTTTAGCTTTTCTTCTTCTTCTTTTAATTTCCAGCAGACTAGATGCAGCTAAGGTGTATTGCTGCCCTCCACAGGACTTTAGCGCTGATCAGTCAGCACATACATTTAGCGTTCGCCTCGACTTCTGTCTTTTAAACAAATCGGGAAGGAGGGGGAAGTGACATATGCCATAAAGGAGTCAAAGCAGTAAAACTTTGTAGTTTTTTAGAGTGGAAGTGTTCCTACCATCCACATCGAAGTTACATAGTGCCAGTGAAGGTGATACAGACCCCCTCAGACTATGACAGAGGTGTCATTCAACCTGTTGTAAGGTGATGTACCATCACAATGATTCTAGAAATATTATATTAAGGTGGAAGAACTACGTAGTGCTGCTTTAAAAGTAGATCAAATAAATAAGTATACAGTGTGATGTAGCTGATTTTTTAAACACACAAGTTAGAGGGTTTCTTTCAAACAAACAAAAAAAATACCAGGACTTAATTCTCTGCCTAGTAAGTAATTCATTTTGCCCAGTCTGTTTTAATATCTTGAAGGGCAATCTGTAAACCTAAAGCCATGATCATGAAGTGACTGCACCACATCAGGGTCTGCAACCTGCTCCGTTAACCAATTATGCCAATTATAGCCAGAAACCCCTGTGGTGAATTGATAAGACCTTCCACAATTTCTTCCAATGAAGCAATTTGTTCCAGTATTTGTTTACAGAGAGAGACTGTGACTCGCAGCAAAAATAATATTTCTTATCTCCGTTCGCCATCAGAGCAGAGTGAATCCACCACTGGCTAATCTTAACCTGGCTTTCTCATTGAGGTTTAATCTGGTCATGGCAACTTAGCATCCAGTATGAAGGAAGTATTTGTGTGATTGTGCCCCTTCTGAGTGTGTGCATATGTGTGGTTGCATTTAAGAAGGGTGCAGAGGAGCGAGATAGACAAGCCAGTCATTCTCCTGCTGCCCCCCCTGCATCTCCCCTTCCATGTCAAGAACCAATCACGTGTGAAAACTTGCCTTAACTTCCCTTGCCTGTGTGACTACAGCGTCAGAGAGTTTGACAGATCTGTGCGCCACGGAGGCGTCTCCCCGCCATTTGGCATGCCATGCGCGTCTGGTGCGCTGGAGACTGCCTGTCAAACGCCTGTGAGTCGGTGGCGCAGCCAGGGACCCTACGGAGCGCCAGATGGGCCATTAAGGTAGTATTAATGTAGATGCCATCGCTTTTCTCCTCTGACTGGGACATGCTCTCTCGAACTGCGAGCAGCTGCTGCCATTTACTAGGACAGCTTCCTGCTAACTTTGGCCAACTGGCATCACCACTGACTAGCTCTCAATGTAATGATACACTTTTTCTTCCCTCCATACCTGTGACTTTTGTTTCTTTCCCCCTGCACTCCCTTTCCAGAGGTTTTCACAGGTTGGAGCTAATAACTTCCAGCTTACCCAGTCACTGTAGTGATACATAGACACACATATGCTGGGGCTGGGCAAAATAAACCAAATCCAAATATGGGTCCATTATGACCCTGTTCTGCATTTTTTAGAACCCGAGAATCAATAGCGTTTGAGCTCATCCATACTGCTATCAGGTCTCATAGGTCCTTTATCACTGCATCATGTTATCATATCATAAACACAGAAGTTCTAGCAGAGGGGGGAATAAATTGTGCATTTAATTAAACGAAAACTAAACCAAAATACCAACTTTCAACTGCCGGCATAGAAAAAAGGCACACTACCCATTACAGCAGGCTGCATGCACACAAAACCCTGACTGCTGCAGGACAGTAATCCTCCTCATCTGCTTAAATTGGCCCTGAAAAAAGGCAAACTTTGTGACAAGTCCCATTTGTTCAAAGCATCAATCTGATCTTGAAATGTTTGTGTAAATCAGCAGGATATCAGCTGATTAACTTACTTAACAAGCATATATGTGGTTACTTTAAGTTGTGTCCACTCAGAAATTAAAATTTTATGTAGATGTAAAAGTTTTTATCCTAAAGAGTTCAGGTGTGACATTGTGAAAAGGCCAAAACGCCCCAAAAATATCTTCAAAAAACCAAAAACATTATCTTATCAATGCCTTTCACTTTGTCCTGCATGCCTTACAAATCAAGGAGGTCAAACTCTCCTCAGAGGCAATAAGTAGAAATGATAACAAAGAAGTCAAAGATGTGACCATGGCAGACAGGAAACTGAAGTGGTTAAAACTGAGGCTCAATTTTGCACAAAAAGTTGTTATTTGCACAATATTCAGTTTCAGTACAATTTTTGGCAAATTTTGAAACACCAAAAACTGGTGCATTTGCATTTGACTATGCAGAACAGCATTAAATATCAGCTGCGCCATGTGTTTGATGTCGTTGACCCTGAAAACCTGTAGCCTTACTCTTGTCAACAAAGAAAAGCCAAAGGAAACTTATAAAGAACGGGATCAATAAGCAGAGTCAATAACAGCACTGGTATCAATAAAATATAAACAATTCCTATCCCTGGATATAGCAGATCAGATTAAAGTGTTATCAACTCCTAAGCAACAAACCTGACAGTCTTTACATGCTACATCAAAAATGTATAGTTTTCTCGTCATTTCTACCAAAGTATAGATAGGGTATCAATAAGACTTGGATACACAATGGCAATATGTACATAAAAAAGGAAATATTTAACTATTCAAATGGATCTCTTGGTGAATGAGCATGACACTGTTTGTTGCTCTCTATAAAAACCTTTTGCTCAGCATTATACCTGACATCTTTGTATTTTTTTTGCCAAAGTCAACATCAACATAAATAACACCATACAATACCTTACCCTATGAGTTGTTTGAAAATGTACCAATATATCGTGAAAACTTGATGTATTACTTAACCCTAACATGCAAACACGCAGGCAGTGGGTTCCCTGTCACACAGCATACACATAAAAACAGCAGCACACTGACAGAAGCATAGAAACTGCATCATCTGTACACCCACTCTTAAGCTCATAATCAAGGCATGATATTCTAAAGTGTACGGTTATTTCTGTTTATGCCCTTCTGAGTGGCAATATCATGCTTTAATTGAGAGAAAATTAGCTGTTGGCAAGAAACAGAAAAGAAGGTTACCGAAACCCCAACCATGGATAAGTGTTGCAATCAGTAATATTCTATTTAGTTAAGTAGCCTAAAATGGGATGTTTTGAGATCATTATTCAAATCACATTGACAAAATCCTATTATGAGAATTAGTTTTCCAGAAGGAAATGTACAGAGTTATTGATGTATAATAAATGTGCTTTCTGCATTACATACACAAGGGGCATATTAGGAAACAGTGGGGCATATGATTCAAACTGAAACAAGGTCACAAACACCATATTCTCTCATTCACACTGAGAAAATAATGCATATTTCAAGTGCAAACTTTGCATAAGATCTAATGGTAAAAAAAAAAAAAAGCAAAGCATGAAGTATGGGTGCAGCAAAAGTCATCATCTTAAACTCCTTCAACAGTGTGGCCCTGCACAAGTCAGAGGAGGGGGTGAGCAGTCAGAAAGATGGGTACTTTTGAAAAGACGCTGGATCTCCGGAGGCACAGGTTAGCCTTCCTACACAGCTGAGACGATCTCCCTCTGTTCCCTCTCTTCCCTGTCTCGCACTTGCCTTGCCTCTCATTTTTCAGCAGAGCCCAAGCATCCTTTGAGGTGCCCCTGGGGGGGAACGGTATAGTAGTTTAGGTCGCTGTACACCCACACTGAGTTCCCACATACTGCATAGCTTGTAACTCGGCGTAACAATAGACAAGTGATAGAAGTATATACTATACAGCGACTTTATTGTCTGCCAGCATCTCACTTACTTTTCCCTTCTCCCTCAGTCTTACTCTCTCTCTCCTCTCCCAGACTGAAGTGAGAGGTGGGGGAGGGCCGTCTATGTTTGCATCTCAAGAGGCAGCTCGTGTGAGGACTACAGGGTTGGCATCACTGGTGGTCAGTGCTGAAATCAAACGCACCATCACCGAAGCGCAGCGAACACTTATGCTCCCGAACAGCAGTTAGTGTACGAGTGGAATCAAACTGACACTTTCTCCCTTGGCTGCTCCTGACAAGGAATTTCCTCATCAAAAATGAGCTGTACCTCATCATGAGCATGGCTGCAATTTGTACTGATGTGAATATATTTGATTCTCTGTCAAAGGGAAAAAAGTTTAATTTTTGTGACCAAAATGTTTGCATATTTGGTGCATATGGGTTAATTATACAGTCTGACCATTACAGGGTAAAAACAGAAAATTTTAAGTCCAAGTCATCATTTTTCAAACCCTCTCCAAGATCCCTCTTGACACATTTTCAGACCATTTTGCATCTTCAGTTTTTAAATGTTTTCATTAGTGACACGGTTATATGTTCTATACTGACTGTAAGACTGCACAACTTTAAAAGTCTTAGTTTGTGGCAACTCATTACCATGGCAGTGTTATCCAGATTCAAAAAACATGGATTTTTCTGTTTGTTTTGGTCTTCTGTACAAAAATCAAGCAGTGTTTAAGTTCACTGTAAATGCTATTTATGCTATTTAATATTTTGGAAACTCCTGTCAGGGAGAACATTGTTTGGGGAACCTGTTAATGATGTTACCATGGCCTAGCTGACCTGATTTTACTGTTTAAAGAATGACTGACAAATGTATCCGTGCTTGCTTGCTGATGTTACAACCAACAAGAGCGCTCATGAATGTTTTTTAATATTTTTTGATTAAAGTATCTAATCCAGCTCATCATATATGTCTTGGACTAAAATCAAGATGAAGAAACATTGAGGGGAATGCCTACTCACACCAGCAAACATAGTAACTGTAACATTAGATAGACTTAAAGATGGTGATATAAATTTAGAAATATGTCTGGTTTTTTTTGAGGCAGTGTAAGGAAATTTTGGCACATCACGGACTATGTGGCAAGCAATAGATGGCATTCGAAAGTTTCTTTAAGTGGCAAAGATATTTTGAAAACTTCACATTTGCCGACTGAATTACCATTTTAAACACAGCACGAAAACTTCAGTTTGAAAAATAAATGCTGATGTGTAAACACAACCTTCAGCAACAGAAATTCAGTTAAGTTAACAACCCAATGAAGATGTAAGTCAGATAAACCTTTAGAAACCATCATCCAACTAATCAACCAGACAATTGGAAGGTTTTATCTTACCAAAAATGTAATTCCCAGTACGTGGTTAGTTAAAACCAAATATAAAATCCAAATTCAGAACAACTCTAGCCTTACCCATTTGATGATAATTACAAATAAAGCTATCTACAATGTTGAATGCCTTATAATTTTGCATCAAAGACATTTTTGTACTATTTAAATCCTTAATTTTTGCTAAATTGATCTATAAGCTCCTAACTGATAGACCTTTGGAGTGGAAAAAACATATTGAACCGTTTTTTGTCAACTCTATCTAAATTAAAAGCGGTTTCCAGAGTATCCTCTAGATGTCATTCGTCAACATTTCCAACAATGCAAACCAATTTCTTCATAGTTGATTGAGAACAGAAATTTCTATTTTGGTTCAAGGACTCAATAATAGGAGAGCTCTTTATCTGTATATCTACATATTAAAAAAAGAGGCAAACTGGCACTAATCAGTGTCTGCCAAGTAACCAGTGCTCAGACTGAACCACTTTTGTTTTGTTTCTGTGTGTGTCTGCCTGACAGACAAGATTAAGAAGCAGACACTTTTTGCAAAGTAAACTTGAGGATGAGGAAACAGGGTCTGTATATATTGATGTGAGATTGCGTAGGGATCCATTTCCCACAGCTTTATCCTGGAAATCCAACCTGCGATGAACAGGATCAATTCCTTTATTTACAAGGTGCATGTTATTGCTTTGCCACGCAAAAGCTTTCAAAAGCACAGTAATGCCATCCGGCTATTGTGGGGGAATGATCACTGCACCAGGACAAGCAAGCCAGGCTTTGATGGGAGCAGAATAACGGTGTTACAGACGCTCAGTGATGTGTGTGTGGGTGTGCTGCAAATAGGTTATTTTGGATGATTTTTTTTAGAAGAAAGAAAGCATTACCAAGGCCTATTGGTGCACTGAGGTATACTTCCAACCAAGGCGATTAACATGAAAAGAATCATCTAATGTTATTTTCCATCGCTACGGAGAGAGAAGCAGAGAAAAGCCTGTAATCACATTATTATTTGTGTCGGAGATCAAGATCAATCAGGGTTAAAGCGTGTCACAATGTTTAACAATGACAGTAGATGGTTGTTTGTGTAGGAGATTCAAGAAGCATAACAGGATGAGTGATACCCAGTTTGGGCGGGGCAGGTCTGGAGACTAGCAGAGACTTAATTTTATATATTCTCTGTCTTTGCCTGCAGTTGTGCTTATATTATACCTGGATTCTGATTCAACACAGAACACACTAACACACCCATATAAACACAGGGAAAATGTAGTAATCTTTAGCAACCATATTTGAAGGGAGGTGTCTCATAATAATATGCAGACAAAGAGAAGGAGGCACCAATGGAAAGAAAAAAAACAACTGTAGAAAGATTTCACTCCCCTTAGAGGCCTGTACTGGAAGCCAGGCAGTATCTCAGCGTACTGGGAGAACCGCAAACACAGTGTGAATAGCACGTGGAGACCAGAGAAAACATCCAGTAGCACAAAGAAAGGCATTTATTTAACAGGATGTACACAATGCCTTAAAAATGAATGAACAGTGAAAAAGACCCAGAGATGGAATCACAAACAACCATTCAAACAAGCTAGCACAAAAGTGTTACGGCTTTTATGATACCTCTAACAAACAGGTGCAACATGCCATCATGTTCCTGGGAAAAAAAAATTGTGACTGCTAGGATTCGTTCACGCAATGTGTTGAGCTTGTGTTGAGCAAGCGAATGGAGAGAGGGAGATTCAAACTTAATGAGTGCTTTGGCAGCTTGTGTAGAAAAGGCAGGGAGGCAGGCAGTGATTAACGGAACACTTCAGAGTACAAGGCACAGCGGTGCTCAAAGAAAACAGTGATGATCTCCACTTAATCGCAGAGAAGCCCGGAGCATCTGCCGCCAGAGCAGGGCAGTGGCACCGGCGAGCTCCCGCTCCGCTAGGCTGTCATCTCCAGAGAGCTGTGGCCATATGCTCGGCTCTGCCGCAAACTCACAGGAAGTTAATTTTCTGACAAAACATAGGGATAAATATGACATTCAAACAAGTTGTGCTCAGCCAGGCTGAACATGGATGCCGTGCCAAGCTCAAGCTGCACACGTGTCACATGTAGAAAGTGAGTTTATTTTCATGCTCCCACAGCCGCTTTTTGCCTAGTTTTGTAGAAATACAGACAATGGAAGGCCCCTTTTTTAGCTTGGAGGTGTTAACCTGCTTGGAGAGTGAGCTGAGCTATGCAAGCAAAGAGGAAAAATGCATACCCACAAAAACAAGCAGTCCTATGGCATATGATCCTGACTTGATACCACCAAAGCTACCATAATAACACAGCCAATGATGACTAAACCTTACCAAAATGTGTATTTATGGGGGAAACCCTAGAGGAACCATACCAACTGCAAACAAACATACCCCTCAAATCTGAAAAAAGTAACAAAGTTATTGTCCTAATGAGGGCAGAGAGAAAGAGAGCAGGGACAGAAGAGGAGGGGGAAAAAAAGATTAATTGTTATTTTCATTCACAGACATAAAGCTCCCCATGGTGTCCCACTAGAATAATGTCAATCAAACCATTTAGCAGGAGCTCTGTCTAACCCTGTCTGTTGCAGGTGAAATGCTATAGTTAGCCTTAACAATGGCCTCACAGGTGTGAGAGGAATCCCAATACCTTATCACTCAGCCAATAAAGAGCAGAATATAGTGTTTCTCAGATCTCAGCCTTCTGCTACCACTCCATTTCAGACAGTAAAGAGACACAGCGCCTTAGGGGCAGTTCCAACCTGCAGATTCTTTACAACAAAAAGGGGTATCATATAGTGTGGAGTCTGGGGGATAGCTGGGGGTGGAGCAGCTTTCTTGGTCTTACTGAAAAATAACACGCTGAAAGTGGGTTAAAGACATGAAAGACGATGGAGTTTAGTGGTAGACAACAGAGTGGTCAAACTTTGGGACTCCACACGGGGCAGTCAGAGGGCAGGGGTAAGGCCTGAATAAGTAGAAAGGGTGACTCCGGGACACATACACCACCAGGTCATTTTATCCTCCACTGTTCCCGATTCCCCCCCTTTGGTATCTTTTACTTTAGCAGAAAGAGGTGAGGCCCGGGTGCACTGATGCAGATCCCTGTGCCCTTTATCAGATAGGAGAGGTGAGAGTTTTGGCCTCCAGGCCTCCATACTGCTGGCAGGTGGCTGGGTACTTTCAAAACACACAGACCCTGTCACCAGCCAGCATGAAGATCTCATTTGAATTCAGAGCTTTTTGGGGGTAGCTTTGTCTTGTGCTACTGCCAAAGCAAGGCCAGAGGAACAAGAGACAACATGTTTAAAACTCTAAAATAAATCCTGA
The DNA here is from genome assembly GCA_037902135.1 of Cetoscarus ocellatus. Lineage (NCBI taxonomy): Eukaryota > Metazoa > Chordata > Actinopteri > Labriformes > Labridae > Cetoscarus > Cetoscarus ocellatus. Next base: position 506,464 of record JBAMNC010001389.1, read on the forward strand.
ATAAAAGTACTGTCTAAAACATAAAGTATACTGCCATAAAAAATATCATGTCATCAAATGCTGAGGAAGTTAAGAGCAACATTAACACCTATCAAAAGTGGAATGTAGACTAAGACGCACTGGCTATATAAGATACTTTTTTTTTCCTCAAGGATTTAACCAACGGTTGTCACAAAAACAAATTGTTAACTTCAATATCACAACTGATTGCAAAAAACTACTGACAATTATTCAAAATTGGATAAACTGCTCTTTATTTTTCCTTATCACTAACAGTTGGCTGATTTTTAAATCGTTGAATGTGTCAAACATTGATAACTGTGGTCATATTTTAGATACCTATGAAGGATTTGACCTCCTTTCAGATCAAAGTGAGACAATGACTCATTTTGTGGTTAGCTTAGCTTGCTAGTTAACTCCCCATAATGTAGATCACATCCAGTACTCATGGCAACTTGCAATTACCCAGTGGGGAAGCAAGCCTTACAAACAGGACAGCCCTGCCTTTGTGTGACTCTGGCTCACTTTGTATTAATACAGTGTGAACCAAGTGGAAACCGCTGGTGCTGAAAAAAGAGGCCCATACAGAAGTGCCAAAGCTGTGGTTCCTTGAAATGTGCTTGAGGCTGGCTACAGGAACTCTGGAGGACACATGATTGTATGTGGGAAATGGACTTTCTTTACAGCCTGGTTCAAAAAATGGCTTTGGTCTAAACATATAACACATCTAACTACTCTCACATTATGGGGGCCGATTTTTTTAATGTTGTGTGCATTTTTATTCTATTGAGGATTTCTGGTTTGGAAGTCAGGGACATAATCGACATGACTACAAGTCTGTGCAGAGCCACTATTGGTCAGACAGCCTTAAGTCCCACCTCAACATGTCCTCTACGTCTATGAGTAGGCTGATCTTATGTTCAGTTGAGATGACATGTACAGTTCGGCAGCTTCCACAGACATGCATTAACATTTCAAATGCTTGTTTGATAATCTAACAACTGATGTCACAAGGCCTTGTCCAATTCTTTCTTGTCTATGCTGTAAGCATGAAACAATCCAAAGGAAAAAATGCAACAGTGTCTTATTTATCAGCTGAACGGGAATACAGTAAACAAGCTGTATTTGTGAAGGTCACCCTAGTCTCCCCAGACTGACCTCAGATTAAGAGAACTGAAATGAAAAACGCAGGACTGAATAATGGTAAAGCCCTTTACTAATTTTTGATCCATTGCTGTTATGCAATGATGTAAGAAAGCAAGACAGTGAGTGTGACAATACACTAATATATCTGCAAGGGACTGAAAATTAGTGGGAAATAAGATATAATCTAGTGCACATGCGCACAGAAGCCCATATCCATATATCAAGTGTTGAGTGGCAATCATTCTCCTAGACACTGTCACATTGCAGTAAATGGGCTTATTTTGCATGAGAAGGAAGAGGGAGCGATGGGCTGCAGCGAGCAAAAGAGGGACTGAGGGCCTGAATCAAATGATATGAGTAGGCAAAATTAAGCTCCAATGCAAGTGGAACACTTCACAAGAGAGCCAATTTCAATTCCACAGCACTTAATTTAGGATTTGTATGGTTCAGCAGCACGCTACAGTACGGTAAGCCATGTAAGGACAGAGATGGAGGGAGACAACCAGCAAAGAGCCACACAGGCCCTCAAGGTATCCAGCACATGCCTGCATTAGCCGCTCTCTCTCTTTTTCTTCATACAACAATGAATTAAAGTCTAATGATAGCACACTGTGGAGATAATGCAGAGGCTTTAAGAGGACATTATAAAATCATAGTGATTTTAATGTGAAGAGTCAACATTTCATGTGTTTCGTTTTTTTGTGTGTGTGTTGAATAAATTCTATGATAGGTGTTTATCTTAAAGAGGTCTTTAAATTTGATTTGCCTCAAATCAGGTTTACATAATCATGATTTTTTTATATCATTTTTAACAATACAAGGCCTCCAATGCTGGTCAAATGCTATGTCTAGACAGGGGTTTTTCGAAGTGTAGAAAAGTAAGCCTCCCCCTGGAAGAAGGTAATGTCTGTTGATTGTCCCCACACACCCCAACAACATGGGGTTTAAAATAGGAATAACTTCGCCACTAATTAATATTTTTAACAAAAACTAATAATAAAATATCACATTTTAGATAACATTGTGTACATATCTATGGGTTTTGAGGGTTTTTTTTTCAAGATTATTTTTTGGGCATTTTTGCGCCTTTATTGACAGGAGAGACAGACAGTGGATAGGCGTGTGAAAGGGGGTGATAGAGGATGAGGGAGGACACTCTGCAAACTGGCCACAGGCTGGATTGGAGGCCTGCAGAAGCATATATATGGGACGTGCCTGGCTGCTTACCACTCCACCAAACCAGCATCGCCAGGTTTTGAGTTTTGGGTTCATTCACAATCTGTAAACATTTATTCTAATTTTGCTTCTTCTTTTATTTGCTGTTTTCTCATTAGTTGATTTTCTACCTGGCCGTTCACCTGGTGCTAATTACATAAGAGGGTCACACTCACAGGTACTTGAAACACTGAAGAAAGCCTCTGGCAGAAACGTTTCTGTAGTAATCCTGCTGTATAATCCTCAGTAACAGTCAAAGACTTTAATAGTGCTGATGCTTCGGTCATATGATGAGCTAACCCAGCTTTATTATCCAAAGGTAAAGGGTAAATGAGTTGAGATCTCAAAAGTCAAAAAATTACTTGTAATCACAGCAAAATAGGATGAAATGAAATGTATGGATATATTTTGAATTATGGCTCCCATATATCCTAGACTTTTCAGGCATGCACGATATAGGATATCTGATATGCCAATAACTCCAAAGCCACCATTGTTGTAGTTCATGTCATGAGCACAAAATCTCTACTTTACTCCAACTGACCAATTGCTTTCATGGTTACAGTCTATCTGTTTTTGAAATGGATGTGAAGCAAGACAAACAACATGTTATTCTTTAATAAATTATATTTTTGATTTATAAAGGGGACATTGAGTGATGATGAAGTAAAACATTTTGGACATTTTACATATATTAAAGACAATCTATGGGATATTTATGGCCAATTAGTATTGTGAAAATATAGGTTGTAAATACCGGCAAAGATTTTCATATCTATCGATACCAATATTGAGCTTTTTTGGCAAATATCTGCCAATATTGATATAGGTCAGATTATATTGCATGGCCCTGAGATTCTTTCCAGTTTTTATCACACATAGGCAACCCTCTAGCAACAGCTCCACTTGGGTACCCATCAGTTTAGGAGCACTCATGTAAAGGATATAAAACAGTTGTTCTCAGGAAACTTTGAGTGAGAAAAAGAAAATGAGATGTTTTTGTTTTACTTTAAGCAGAATCCTGTCCTTAAAATTCAGTACTGTGGACAAGGAGTTTTACAAACAAATGAAGTGAAAAAAAATCTCAGACATTTGAGAAAAATCCCCTTAAATATTTAATAACGCAAACAAAAAAACAAGTATCAACTCATTTCTTTTAAACAACAATATGCGATCTCAGTGGGCATCACTCATTACCATAAAATGTAGCAGCTGCAGTGCAGTGTTGTCTTTCTAAAATCTTCTCTTCATACAGAGAAGAAACATGTATAGAGAGTGTCTAACTGGCATATATCTGTGGGGTCAGTTTTACAATCCCAGGGAAGAAATAATAACTGAACCTAACTCAATTTGTAGCTCTACAAATGACTTTACATAGGCCTTGGCTGAGAGTAGTGCTTCTGTCTCCATGTCCCTAGTGAGAGTGAACAAAGAACATCCAAGACCCCTTTTCAAGATGAGCTGGTCAAACGCAGCCCCAGCACCTCTGTGACCTATGGGCTCCCAGCAGCTTCAAACAGAGCTCGGCTGTTTGCTTCTTGATAAAATGCTCCTCTTTGTATTTGTTTCCCTGAGCCAGCGTCATAACCTGCAGTGCCCTGGCCATATCTGCTAGTTTGCGGCATGTCTGGGAAAAATAACAAACAGTCTTCTCCATTATTTCCACAAACGGGGAACGAAAGGTCCTTGCCCGCCATCCCCACGAGAGCCTGTATTGATTACAACAATGCTTCAACTCAAGACAAGACCACTCTGGGGTCAGTGCTATTTCCATCAGAAAGTTTGCCAGTTTAAATTTACACAGCTCCCTCGTACTCTTCCTCTCTCTCTTGCCTCCAGTGAGAGACGCAGGAGAGCTGAGGAGTTTTCAGATATAAGAGTGCCGGTTGTGTAACGGAGACGCTCACCCTTTGCTCTGCAAGTGGGTGTTGTGGAGCTCCAACTATAGGCTCCTCTAACTATAAGCTCCCCGCTAGAGAGCCCCGACCTGCTTAGAGGGGTCACAGCATCATGAGAAGAGAGGGAGGACAAGACGGACAAAGAGATGGAGAGCAAGCAGAGGAGAAAAAGGGACAAAGGGAGATGATGTGAGAGTGCGAACTGATGCCTTTGTTTCCTTTATGTTTTTCTCTGTGGTCTGCTGCACTGCTGTTTGAGTACTTGAGGGCCACTGAATCACTGCTGCCCCTGGGCCCTAAGATGTCATTACAGCCCAGACTGGCTCCTGGCTGGAGAAGTTTTAACAAGGAAGCTCATCAGGAGGAAAACAACTTATGGCTCTGTATAATTATGTCTGCCTATTTGTCTATCAGAGGTGTTTTTTGCCCTTTTATAAACATCTTCATTGTATATTATAGGAAGAAAATATGGCATCTTAGTGGCTTTTGGGCAGCATAAATCTTTCTGAGGGTAGCTGAACTTTTATGGACACCTGGGTAGCCCCATAAGGAATTACTAAACTTTGTTATCATTCACACTGTCAGTGCAGGAGTAATCAAAATCTGAACAATAATATAAAACTAATGTATGATCATTATAGATGTGAATTTGACTTACTGTCCACTGGCGCCATTTCCTCATGCAAAAATCTTGTTTTCCTCTGTGAAAAAAAGGGAGACAGATCAACGTTATTAAAAGGACATCAGTATCAATAATAATAACATTATTAGCCATACAAAGTGCCTTGACATACAAGCAAAACCAAGGTACACAAAGCAAAGGACAAAAACAAAAAAGAGCCCTGGTAAAAAAACAAACTATGCAAACAAAAACAGGCAAGAGACCCCATTTAACAAAATTTAAGCAACGGGCAAAAACAACCCAACTACAGCAAGAGGTATCTAAAAAACAGCTACAGGAACCATCATGAGAGCTCAGGCACCTCAAGAACCAAACAACAGAATAGATTGAAAATTTATGACATTTATTCCTTATAAGCATGTAACTGTAGTTTCTGTCATTGTCCCAATACACATGATGGCACTGAAAGAGGTATGCTCGCCTCCAGAACAGCAGGTGGTGACATGCCCCCTTTCAGCTTGTCACTGTAGAACTTTTCAGGATGTCCTTGCTAACATAACTTGTATGTCGAACAGTAAAAATATGAACAACTTTACAGCTACGTATATAACATACATACTGAATATGAACAACTTTACAGCTCCGTATATAATATACACACTGAATATGAACAACTTCACAGCTCTGTCTATAACATAAACACTGAATATGAACAACTTTACAGCTCTGTATATAACATAAATACTGAATATGAACGACTTAACAGCTTTTTATATAACATAAATACTGAATATGAACAACTTCACAGCTCTGTCTATAACATAAACACTGAATATGAACAACTTTACAGCTTTGTATGTAAAATACACACTGAATATGAACAACATGCATATATAACATGCACACTAAAAGCTTTATAATTTGTACAAATGAGATAAATGTTATCCCACTATCTCAGGCTCAGGTAACCTGCAGCCAGGGGCCACATTCAGTCCTCCTTCTCATTCAGTGAGGCCAACAAGTCCATTCTATCGATCATTAAGTTGTAAAAGATTAAGAAAAATGACGAAAAAGCAATACATTTGAAAAAATGAATGCAAAACTATAAGAATTTTAAATAGTTGGCAGATATTTATAAAGAAATTAGGTGTATAATTTGCATATTGTTTACGAAAAACTCTTTAAATGCATTAACAAATGTGTTTCTATAAGTATGAAACAAGTCTGAAAAAACAATTCCTCAAAACGCTGTGGTGCCGCTGTTTAAAAAATAATCAAAAGTGGTATCTTGAAAAGCCACATGTACAACAGCCAAGGAAGGCTGTGTGTTTCATCTCTTGTCCTAAAGTGTGGAGTTAGCTGTGTTGTGTCAGTGGGAGGACCCTTCCCTGCTGTGTGAAGTTTGATTAATACAGCGTCGACAGAGAGTTCAGAGACTGGGGCCACCTCTCACACACCCTGCTGTAAAATAATGAGCCTTCAGCGGGAAGGAATAATATACATGGGAGTGGAGAGACACTTGCTAAGTCTGAGTCCGGGCTGAATATATTCAAATGAAATGAGTAGAGGAGGCCATCCTAACTGATTAGACGTGTCTGAAAGAGAAGGAGAAGCCTATATATTTCTCCTTCTCTGTACATGTATTTAAGTGTCACCTCTCTGCTCTAACAATCCAACATGGCACTGATCCATTTGCATATGCTTTCTATAAATACCCGGACCTCTACCTGTTCCTGAAAAGACTCCAGTCATGCAGGAACACAGACGAGCCTTATTGGTCTTATGGGAACTCAAACACCACAGGAGTAACAGCCAATAGCAACGGACTTTACTCATCAAGCCAGCCGAGTCCTCATACATTATAGAGTAGGCTGTGTGATTTACCTAAGCTTGTCAAAAGAGAAAAATTATCAGGCAAATGTGGGGTAATAAATTGTAATCCATGCTGCATATGTTTGACTCATGACCCTTGGCATTTTAAGGGTTGTGTTGTGCAGAGGAGTTGTAGAAAAATGTGAGAAAGGAAATATGAAAGGTGAAACAGCACTCTAAAACTTTGGGCAAGAGTATGCAGAACAGGTCACTGATGTTTTTGACATGTATGATTACACTGAAGGATTCACTGAGGAGAGAGTACTGCTGACATTAGAGAGAACATAATCCACACACTCATTATTAAAGTTGTGCAATTTCTGCTAATGCTGAAAGCACATACCAAAAATGTTTTAATTCTAAATTAAAAAATTGTGTTTAAATCATACAGGAAGCTAGTTCAAAGTGCATTTGAACGGTCAGCTTCATGTCAGGTAACTTAAGGCAATAAAATTGCACAACAAATGTACCCTAAAATAGAAATTTTAATTCAGGCTATTAAAAAAAAAACAGTGTTTGTTCTAATACTTTAAAAAGAGTTTTTTAAGACCCTTATTGTAATCAGACATAAGTGTCTTTTAAATCTAACTGGTTATGTAAACAGCACTCTATAACTGTAGGTCTAATACAAACTGTAAGAAAGTACAGCTTAATCTTCTTAGTTTGAGATGACCCCCGACCATCGTTGAATAATCCAGGTTTTAAAATAAAGACATAATAAGTTACTAATTATCTCAACACAAGGTTTATTCATACAAAGTGGAGGGAAAGCGAAAAACAATATCCAACAAATTGACAAAATAACTGAAAAAGTTTATCATTTAAAAAATACATAAATAATAATGGGGCACTATTTGAAATCACATTACAAAGATAAAAAATAATTGTAAAAGTACAAGACAAAAAATGTGGCCAACAACCTAATTTAATGAATATGAAATGTCACACCTTGTAATTCTGCATTCAGTTCTTTCCAATTTCATCGACTATCTATGAATTCTTTGCTAAGACCCTGCACGGGCCGCCTGTTGTTGGGTGTCAATAGGGGGTGAAAAGAAACTGATCAATGTATTCAACTTACTGTAAAGTATCTTTTATTATGCACATATAGCCTTTTTTAAAAACAGTACTTTTGCCTTCACTTGAATTATTTCTGTGGGAAGTATTGTATTTGCTTTTACACAGCATCTGAGTACTGGTTAAAAACAGGAAGTAATAACAAAAAAAAATGAAGTTCAATGCAGAAACTGTTTTAAAGCAGACGGCTGCAAAGGTTTGAGGTTTAGAGCTGCAGCTCAGCATTTTACCGTCATCACATTGTACTTTGTGTTACCAATGTAAAAGGTGGAAAAGATTTTGATTTTTCCCCCTGGTTAGCATTCTAAGCTAAAAAAAAATAATTCTGTTGCTCATCTGAAATCTTGAACACAGACAACCAACACTTTTTATTTTACTCTCCAGACTCATTTCTACACAATAACCCCTATACTGATATAAACGATACTGTCTAAAACTATACCTTGTTTGAAAATATACTGATATTTTCCAAAAACTTGATAAATCTCCCAGCTGTATTTACAACACAGCAAGACCAAGCAATAAACACAAGAGACACTAACTTCAGCTAGAGCTAGGGAACATGAGAAAAAAGGGACACATCCGTTGTTGTGTTACAAGCATTTAAGCGCCCCTGCAGAAATGCATGCGGTAGCAACTCACATGAAATCACACACTTTAGCTCAGCTCTTCACACACTGCTCTGTGGACAGACCACTCTCATTATGAACCACAGCTGATTATCAGTCAATATGCAGTTCCTTAGGCCACATATCAGGAAAAGCATAAAACATACATTAAAAAGAAATTTGCTTTTTCTTAAAACAAAATACAACAGCAGAGAACAGAGCACTGCTGCTTAAATCCTGGCAGCTGCGTGACTGACTTTGGGGGCTATGGTTGTTGCTGAGCTGTGTATAAAGAATACAGAGACGGTGCAGTAGTCCAGGATTTAAGTTTACTTTTACAAGAATAAAAAAAACCTCACAGGAATAATGAAATAAAGATGAGAATGAAAATGCAATGGGAAAAGCCTGCGACTCTTTCAGAGTCTCATTTTCTTGTTTTGTATTTTTGTTTTCTTTTGTTCTTGGACTTTTTGCTGTCTTGTTATTGTTTTCTTTCGCTTCTTTAACTCTTGAGGATTGCAATGTGGGAGTATGATAAATAGCAGTGTTAAGAGTGTGTAAAACCAAAAAACAAAAATATTGGCAGACATAGGTGCTAAATACTCAGCACAACAGCACATTATTAACAAGAGCTACACTTTCACAAAGCCTGGGTCAAACAGTACAAAATAATAAACAGCATTATTTAGATGTTGTTTACAAAAGTGCAAAAGTGGTGGAATAAACTCAAAACTTTTCTTGCAAAATCTTAAGAAAGACCCTCTCGCACAGCCTGATCCGAGTTTTAAGACCACTGTGTTGCATTTATAGTCTTCAGGTTCATTACTCCCCTGTGATACCCACCCTCAATTTTAGCTTTGAGTCCTCTGTTACCCTCATAGTGGCAGATGTTTCTACCCCCCTCCACTTACCCACCTAGTTTTCCCCCTCTGCAGCAAGGGCAGCGGCTGGCGCAGGGGCACAGAGGCCGACAGCGGTGCATCAGGCTGACGTGCAGAACTGATGGGCAGGGCAGAGATCTGGCAGTCTGGCAGGTTGAGTGCTCACCCTCCTTTGCCCCCCACTAGCCTCCTGCTGGACCCTGCTGCTCTGCACCTTACACCCAGGCACCAGCATCCCAGCGGCTGGTGGGCCATTGCTTTGCTCCCCCATAAAAATAGCCCATCCCATTATTCTTCTGCCTCCCTGGGGGCCGCAAGGTCTCCAGCATCATTACCAGGACTAAGGATCTGACTCTGCCGCCACCGCTTGGCACTCCCCCTCCTCTCCCCTCACTCCTCTAATTATAGGTCAAGCACTCTTTTTGTAAATTATCAAACCTCTGTTCTTATCAAGGAAAGGAACTTAAAGTAAAGATATCATGAGATGATGAGAGGTAAGGAAGGAGAGAAAAAGTAGAGGAAAAAAAGAGGGGAATGATGTAAAAATTAGAAAGTGGTGAAAATTTTCAATTATAAAACCAAGCTAATTTGGTATGACCAGCGACTGTCATGCATGGTGACGGAGCTCCATTATGCAGTCATTTGAGCTCTTTCAAATTAGTTATGTTAATGTCCTGCGTGTGAATGTAACACTTGGATGGGACAAGATTTCAGCAATTAATTTCTACAGTCAGCGGAGAGACAAGCAAATTTATTTTCCCCCTCTCAGGGAATTGGTGGTGGAGGGAGCGAGGAGGGGAGAGAGCATTCTGGAGCAGGGAACAAGCTAAACACAAGACCTAAATAAAGCCTGAACAATGGGAGCCAATGCCTCCTCATTCATTCAATTGACAATGTTTTGCAGCTTAAACCTGTTTTATTAATTATGTTTGACATTTCCTTAATTAGTTTCATTTACACCAAATCAATCCCTGCTGCTGTACAGCGTCATTTATCATTTTAAAAAATTTGCATAGCCAGTGCTGACTTTTTCTACTTAATTATACATTAAAAGTGTCAGCCGCGCTTGCTGCATGGCATTATCTGAGGCAGAAAGGTTTGTGGCTGGACGGGGGTGGCATTAATCATCAGGGCGGGCAAGAGGTGCTCCTGGTCGCCAGCGGGAGAGCGGAGCAGGGCTTCTCATTTTCGAAGCTTGATGCTTCTGGGGCCATTGTGACCTTAATGACCTACAGGGAGAGGCAGACAAATCAACGACCTCCAGCTTCCCCCCCAAAAAAAATACAACTGCAGCTTGTTTACATTGTTTATAAACCATGGAAGATGGGGGAGGGAGTGTATCAAGGAAAAGGAAACACTGGAAGATATTTTAGCCAAATTAAACACAAAAATTGAGGGGACAATGGTATCTAAAAAGCTTAACAGAATTTTGTTTGAATCATTTTAAATCATTTTAAGGCCTCAAACATTAAGTGGTTCAATGCAAGCTAAGGAGCGCAGAGAAAAAAAACAGGATTTCAGAAATTCAGGCTTTTTTTTAGGCTGTAAATCAAGGCTGATATGCTTCTTTATTTTTTTAGCATAGACACACTGTCACCTTGCATGGAGGATTCATCAAACACATTAAATTAGCAAGGTACTTTAAGAATTCAAACATTGCAGATGCAAAATGATTTTTCTGAATATTAAAGGAACATTTTTCTCCACTAAACTGGCAC
>JBAMNC010001389.1:522500-534438 GCA_037902135.1 Cetoscarus ocellatus
TAGTGGCCTTCTCCACATCAAGACAATGTACTGAATGTGTCTTCCTCATAAAAGAAGTTCTACTGCACCCTCCTTTGTGGACCTTTAAAAATGTAAATGAAGGGTATTTCTTGAAATATACTTTACCCTGCTCATTAAAATTACATGCAAACATTACCCATTGTACGTGAGCTTGAATGACAACTTTATACTCTTGATATTAAAGATTCATCAAAATTTAATCCATAAACAAAAACATTGGATGAGCCAAGAAAATTTGACCTAACAAAAAACTTTTAGTCACTTAGGCTTTACATTTGACTGAGACTCTAGGGAGATACTAGATGCACATACAGAACATCGATACACACCGAGACAGACAGAGATGGGAAACCTGCAAGTGGCCACTAAACACTTGTCTTTGTTTATCCTACATGCACTCACCAGAGACTGATTAGTTTGACCAATCGGCTGAATGATTAGATCAATTAAGTAGTTCGGAGTGGGCATCAACAGTGGCCTGCCACAGCTTTAAGACCTGTGGGCCCATCAGACCTGCCTCATTAGGTGTCTGGACTCTACCCAAAACCACGCCACAAAGACAAAGATGATGGGCCGAGAGTGTGGGGAGACTGAGAGGAGGAGAGAGGACTGCACTTCAATAGGGGAATTAAATGTATTCCTATAACAAAGCGCCTCTGGGATCAATTGTGTTTATGTGCTGCAACATCTCAAAAACATGTAAAAACAATACAAAGTGATCTAACAGATACATAAGTGGGAGTATTTTGAGTGTTAGCCATATAATCCATTGTTATGAGACCTATGGGAATGCTCAGTTACACAAAATTTCTTCCCTCGAAGGATAACATCAAACAGTCCAGTAATAATTCAGATTACCAGGGACAGCATTTCAGGGGTTTACAGAGGAACACAGACAGTGCTGGCATAAACACATTTCTCATATCAAACACCGTACAATACATAAATATATGCACAATACATTAATGGTTGCTGCTCATCTAAGCAAGTGGCGAGGCTGGAGCAGCAGGGGAAAAGAGACGTTACACACGTTCCATCAGATGTCGAATCAATTAGTCACGACCATCTTCCAGATTCAGAAATAACCACTCGTCCTCCAGTCTCCAGGGAGCCGGGGATAGGCCCGGGCAACAGAGGAGAGATGGGAAAGGATCCAGAGACCCAAAGGGAGGTAAAAGGAGGAAAATGAGAGTAAAGGGATAAATAATGCTGTCTGTTCTATACTGCACAGACTAGCGTCTCTATTTTCTCTGGATTTCCATACATACATACAGAAAACTCTACAATCCAAGCAGAAGTGCTTTGCATATCAGAGGGCTCTCATTTTGCTCACTGCAAACACTCCGATCATTAACATGTGATGACATTATCTTCCTAATAGCACTACAGAGAGTGTCCTCTATAATGTATACAACACAACTGTAGCACCGGCTCCAACCCTTTTTTGGCAGTATCATGGTTTTCTTTGGGCTGCTGTTTGTGTCTTTTTCTTCACCACAAAGCCCTTAATCTTTTAATCTGAAGCATAGAGTGTGTGTATACAGCGGGGTGATCATGTGACCACTTTGCTAAAAAGGTAAAGAGACATGATTATTCTATGTAAAGCGAAACACAATGGAGATCCTTTCCCCGCAGGCTAAAAATAATTTAATCTGTCATGTAGGTGCACAAATAACAGCCTCACACCTGAATAGCACCCATTATTACTCAGATTCTGAAGTTGGTAACAGATAAATCTGTTTCTCTTCATCTCTGCTGTGGCTCAGAGGAGATTCCATTGTATCTACAAAGATTTCTTTTTTTCTTTGGTAATCTCCCTGAACCCCTGGATTAGAAGAATTCAAGTTGAATGGAAAAGAGCATAATAGAGATTTGATGAAATCTTTTTAAAAAAACTCTTATTAAAACTTATTTCCTTCTAAAATGTTCAAAGCATGGTGTCATCTTGAGGAACATTTATCAGACTAACATTCTCAAAGTACTAAAGAAACTGGTGAGAGCACCTACATTTCTAATAGTCCTTGTAAAATGTTTTTTTAATGGATTTCCTGTTAGGGTTCTAATAAAGCTTTCCAAAATTTTCACAAAGCCAAGCAAAACTCAGTGCTGCATGCAACATTATTCACATTTCCTACTTCTGGACATTCTGGTGGTGAAATTTGTCTAATAAGGCCAAGACAGGTGGTCCCTGCAGTACGCAGAACCAAACAACCCTCTGGGTGTAAGTGTCGTTGTTTGTACATGGCCTCAACCCCTAGAGGCAGTGTGGAAAAGACAGAGACTAAGACTCTTCATATTCTGCCTGTTATTTTCCCAGGTTGCGGCGAATGCTCCTTGTTGGTAGGGGTTGGCAGCGGAGCATCGGCAAGGCGTCAGAATGCTATGGTCCCTGCTCTGATTCCGCCACATTAGATGGCGTGTGTTTGTGCCCTAGGGATCACTGCGCCTCAGCCTGTGTTTGGGGTACTTTGTCAGATGACTCAGTGTGCGTGATTTATGAGCTCTGGAAAGGTTGCATTTCCAGCACGCGTGGACGTCCGCATGGTAAATGGAGAAATTCTGAATTTATTAACATACAATGAATGATGATTAATGTTTTGGTATAGATCACGTTCTTTTTTCAGATGTCTCAGCATGGGGTGATGTATGCAGCTATAAAACTATGTGTATGTACTCAAAAGCATATTGTACAAGTGTGGAGTCTGTGACTCTTCGACATTTCACTGTGTGTCTGTGTTCCTAGCTTCAGGAGGTTTAGTAGTGTTGTCTAAACTATCTCCCTGGGACATGTATATAAATATAACCCAACAGTACTTCTTCTGCATGCATTATCATCCACACAAAATTGTCCTTTATGCTCAGGCACCTTGCATAGTCAGTGAGAAAATGTATAAATTAAAAACAAAAAAACTGTGAGCAAAAGAATGCAATTTAGACCGATATCAGGACACATTTAGAGATCCATTTGTCAAAATCCCCACCATTATTAACTTTTGCATTCTACAACACATCTTGTGTCTCCCTCATCAGCTTTTTCAATATCTTCTCAAATACATTACTGCCAGTGTTGAGCGGGTATGTTCACCCTAGGCCAATTACAGCAGTGAACCATAAAGGTAAGTAGTGCTGAAAAGGGTTTTGTCATATATTTGCCTTTGTGTCGCAGCCAGACCCCCACTGTGGTAGGTGGGAAACAGGGGGGATGTCAGACATCTTTCTAATCATATGGACAACAGAAGAATCAATATGCAGAGGCATGTTTCTGACAGGTTTTTGGGGGCACTTCCACATGAGATGAATGTAAGTCTGCCCACATGTTTGCAACTTTCAGCGGTGAATCAAGGCTGACTTCTATTTATACAATGACCTTACCATTTCACCCTTGGAATGAGGTTCAATATTGCTCTACACTTGCATGTTGGAAATGAAGAAGAGGTAGCTGGGTGGAGTTATCATTCCATTGTGAGGAAGGAAAATCTCCACTGTGTGTGGGTGCAAGTGTGTGCGTGCATATTTTGATGTGGCTGTAAATTTGTGCACTTAGATGTTCCTGTGTGAGAGTCGTGCTGTGTGCTCTTTCTGTGTTTACTGCATATGACTGAAAGCTCATATAGATACAGCACGTGTCACTGTTTGTGCACATGCTTGTGGCCTAACTTCATACGTATGTGGTTGCTGTCAGGAAAAGCTGACTGGTGATGAGGGATGGATGGAATCAGAAACACATTGGGCTGGGAATGGGGTGCGAGCTGCAGGGTCGCCCTGGCACAAAACACAACTGCCTCGCACATCATTACCCTCATCACCCTAATGCGCACAACAGTTAGAGCTTCAAACAGGCTTGACTTCAGAACACACACGTAGGCACATAAACAAAGAGCAGTGCACTCTTGCACAACACAAGCAGGCACCTTCACACAAGCAAGAGATAAGCAAAGCAAAATGCAGTGTTGTGTTTTGTATGTTACAAATTTGTTTTTAATATCATCCGGACCTCTCTCCTTCGTGTAAAGGATAAATAAATGTTAAAAAAAAATAGTACCATCAATACTTATTTGTTTAAATTTTCCATATGTGTAAACTTCTATTGTGTGTAAGCCTGACAAATCAGTTCAAAGTTTAGTAGACCCTTGTAAGCATGTGTCTGTTTACTGTGTGCTACCCTGAGTGCATAAGCATAGATCTGAGGATCCCGCTCATTAGCCTGATCCCAGTTTTGATCATATAAGGTGTTTACATAGTGAAACCTGAGTACAGGGTTCCAACAATCTTTAAAATTTAAACTTTTGGGAATTTTAGGGCATTATCAGCACCATATTGGTATAGGTAGGTAAAAGCTTAAAAGTGTGTTAGACAGACATATCAATCATACCATACGTATCCTAAATATTGGCTGAAATATCCACAAAAAAATATGAAAATTCCATAAAACTTTACCCTATTATCACTGAAAGTCTACATTTAATAATTAGAGAATAAAATGTTGTTTATGACATGTTGTTTATTCTTGTTTCACATGACAGAAACAGGTCAATTTCAGAAAAGTAGAGACTTCTTAATCTTGGCAAAAATAGTAAAATTAGATTCAGTAACAGTATTGGCAATAAGGAATTCCAAACTCTCTACAAATCAAGTATTGTCAAAAATCTAATGTCATGCATCCCTTTCAAATTTAAGACCTATAATTCATACATAATTCTTGCTTAGCACCAGTAAACAACACTGGCGTAATTTATTTAAGGTTTTTTTTTATTCACATCAAATCAAAAATGAAGTACAGATAAAATTTCTCTCAACCTCAGCAGTACATTATGTTGCTTTCACTTTTTTCCAGGTGTTTTTTAGAGCAGCCCATTACAACGACTTATCATTGTTCCTTAAAGTTTAAAATCCAATTCAAGATATTTTAAGACTTTGAAAGGATCCTCAGGAGCCATGGGTTGTTAAAAGCCCTGTATGCACTATAAATATTAATCTAATAGCTCCTGATCAGTATATCATATTTGCCAAGGTACTTGTGATGTCATCAGCTGCATTTTTGAAGAAAACTAATCCACATTGGCTGATTGCAGGCTTAGCACGAACACATGACATTACTGAGTTGCAGATACAGCATATCCACTGTACGCTGTATCTGCAAATAGACACTTTGGCAAATGTCATCGGCATTGCAGTCTTGTAAGATCATAGAATTCTTTTGCCTTGCAGTTAGGTTGTCCTCTCCCTTCTTCTTATCCAAGGTGTTAATGTTTCCATCCCTCGAGTCCTGTGGGACAGAACCTTCTTCCCAGAACAGGCAAAGGAGCCTGTGGAGTCCATGTAGAAGAGCAGGCTTCCCACACTTAAGGACTTCAGCTGTTATCCCATCGCTGCCTGGTGCTTTTCTGCTGGTCAAGCTGTTGATTACTTTACTTAGCTTCTCAATGGTAGGTTCCATGTCAGGCTCTTCCATAATAGGTAGGTGTCCCATGTGCCTGAGTGCTGCATCAGAAACGATGTTATCCCTGGCATAGAGCTCTGAGTAGTGTTCCACCCAGTGATCCAGCTGTTTGGTGCAGTCAGTGATGGTTTCTCCTGAGGCTGATTTTAGTGGAGTGGTTGTGCGAGGTGATAGTCTAAGTGCCTTTATGATGCCATCATACATGAGTCCAATGTTGCCTGCGTCTGCAGCCGATTGAATTTCACTGCAGAGCTGAAGCCAGTAGCTGCTGGCACAGCGATGGCAGGCTTGTTGAGGTGCCCTCCTTGAAGATCTGAGGGCCTGCAATGTCTTGTTGTTTGGTGCCTGCTTTTAATTCAACAGGGTGATACGTTTTGCCTTGAGGATTGGAGACAACGTTGCTGAGTTAGCATCAATACCAGTCGTTTGGTCAACCCAGCTTATTTCCAAAAACTCATAAGGCCTTGCTGTTGATGGTATCTCGCATGATGTCCCAATACTGCTGGGCAGAGCACGACAGGGACAAAGAGGGGAGGGAATCCTCTAAGGCATGGAGGAAGGCTGCAGTTCTGGCTGGGTCAGCTGTTTTGCTGCTATCTATGCGGGGGGCTCCTTTTGGCTTGGCTCTGTGCAGGTTTTTTGGCTGTAGCTTGACTCTACAGAGAACAAGCGAGTGGTCTGGGTTTCAAACTGCACTATGCAGGCTGCAGGTTTGAAGGATGCTCCTGAGATCAGAAACGTGTTATGACAAGATCAAGCTGATGGCAGTGACCTGATCGTGGATGTCTCCAGGAGACTTTGTGAAAAGGTTTTGACTAGAAATTTGTATTGGAAATGCAAAGATGGTGATATGCACAGAACTCAAGGAGGCGCTGCCCATTTTCATTAATTTTGCCAATGCAATGGTGTCCCAAGCAAGATGGCCACGAGTAGTGATCTGTTCCAACTCTTGCACTGAAATCACCAAGCAGGTAAAGCTGTTCCTGAGTGGGGAAGTTTTTCACTGTTGCCTCAAGGTCGTCATAAAACCTGTCCTTTATTTCTTAAGGAGAGCTAAGTGTTGCGAGCATACACACTGACGAGGTGGATGGGTCCCATGGATGTGCTGAGGCAGAGAGCAAGAATTCTCTCTGAACCACCTGTGGGTGGTACGACTGCTTCCAGCAGAGTGTTCCTGATAGCGAAACCCACTCCATGCTCCCTGGTTTCCCCAGGGGGCTTCCCCTTCCAGAAAAAAGTATAGTCCTTTTCTCTGAGTGAGCCTGATGAATGGAGGCGTGTCTCCTGGAGAGCCAAGATGTCAATTCTCTGCTTCAGTAGTTTGTTGTTTAAAACTACAGTTTTGCAGACATCAATGATCTCCTGAAGGTCATCTGTAAATCCAGGTGTCATGATCCTAACATTCTAGCATCCCAGGCGTAATGCTGTAGCCTTTATCATTTTAGTTTTGAATGGTACATTTATTTTACAGCACACTTGTTGACAGACCCCTAAGCTTCATGCACCCAGTGAAGCAGGTGAGCTGTGGCGTGACAGCACCTTATTGGCTGGGGGCTGTCCCAGGCGGTAAGTGTCCAGTGAGATCTGATCTCTCTCCCACCCTCGGAGGTAACCCCTGGCGCCCATCTTTACGCCAATTGAGAAAGGGCTTCTAAAGAGACTGCTGACCTCCCATGTTGTGCCTCCATTGCACAGTGGAGCTGGAGTTTCCTCTCCAGGGTACAAGGAGCCTGGGCAAGGGTATGGAAGCCCTGTGTTGCCGATGTGACAGGGCTCCCTCCTCGGCCTCCCTGCTGTGGTCCAAAGGAGCGGAGAACCGATATATATGGCAACAGGTTAGCTGCACGAGTTGCTAGAGCAATGAGTGCATGCGTCTACCTAACAGAGTCCCGGCCAGGTTTTCTGTTGGGGTTTTCACCCTTAGCCTTTTTGTTCCAGAGGATGCCCACAAGGCAGTGGGGGTCTATTTAATCCATAGGTGGGCCACCAGGGTGTACCCACACACCAGAGGACCTACACATCGTGCCTTTGGGGCCCACTGCTGCTCCGAGATTCCCTGCAGTTTACCCTGGTACCGCAAGGTGTCCAGTTAAAGTCCGTGGCCACAAGAAGGCACTGCAGGAGTCTTGGTGGTGGAGAGGCTGTGTCCCAGCGGAGGAGGCTTACGCACTCTGCTCCTCTTTTCAACCCCTTAAATGAGGGGTAGCCGGTGCAGAAGCTGAAAGCAGGAAGTAGCAAGCTGTAGCAAGCAGAAGCAGGAGCAGCATGCAACAAGCATTAACTACAGGCAGTACTACTACTGCTACCACTACTATACTACCACTATCATGCTACTGCAATGCATCACACACACCCTGTGTAGAAACACATACACACTTGGCATATGTAATGTTCCACATATTGGTACACATAGACCTGACAACTGGAGTGAACAACGTAAACACTCAAATGTTTAAAACAAAACCAAAAAGGTGGGGAAAAAAACTGCAAAGAAGTGGTAGGGCAATTACTTGTTTGGGATGAATGTGATGATCTAAACAGTTCACTGATTCTCAGTCTGATTTTGCTCACAAGTTGGGTTTGGTTATGCTTCAAAGCTCATCACTGTAGTGTGAGGCTTCTCAATTATGCTTTTCCACTCTAATGAAATCCAAAGTACATGCACAACCTGTGCATATAGTTTACGAATCCACAAGCAAAGTTTATGAACCAGTGCAGTGCCTGGGCTAAATTACAAAAGGTCATGGGAACTTAAGAGCTTTTGTACACGCTTCACACACACTTGTTGACATATTGCAAGAATTATCATTATCATGCTTATAAACATTGCTTTCCCAGCTCACATCTTTTCCTGGCATACATCATACAGGCTTAGCCACCACCATTTTTAACATAGTTCTTAAATTTTATTGATTTTTTTTTCTTAATCACTTTGCTAACACTGTGCCTGGACAGACAGTTGTAAGCTGTTGGGAACAGTATACAGTACTTTATGTACATGCCACAGTAAGCTGGTTTAAAAGGCTCTAAAAACTGTGAAAAGCACTTATCCAGCTATCTGATATCAGGACATGATGTGTGTGTGCCCAAACCCAAAAGAGATAATTTAAAATAATGAAAATCAGGATACACAAACCTGTGTTAACATACCCACTTTTAGAAATTTCAACCATATTCAGCTTCTTTGTATTTTTGCATATGCCTTACCGGTGATGCCTAATTTGACTCTGAACTGACATCAGCTGTGGTATGTCTACATAGATCTAATGACTGGAAGAAAAAAATCCTATAACAAAAATGATGCAACAATTTTCAAACTCCACTCCAACCCTGGCTGTTGGTGAGAGGCAACTTTGCTAAGAGGGGGGTAAGGAATGCCACTGAACAACAAAGTAAGCAAAACAAGAAAAAAAAAAACTCACATCTTTTCCCATTTTGAAAACACATTCAGTGCATTTTGAGACAAAAAGGATGAGAGCCAATTCAAACAGAATTGAGCTCCGCTGGGAAAAGTATACCTATCCAACTGCAAGTCCTCCATAAAATCACAGTAGTTTCACACTGTAACGGATGCCTTCCTCCCATCTTGCTGCATGAGAGGTTTTAAGAATGGTGTGATTGGGGGAGTGGTGGGGTGGAGACAAAAAAAGAGGGAGGAAGAGAAGAGAGCAGGAGATTTGATGCAGAAGAGTGGAGGAGAGAGTTAAGCCAAGCATAAAATAACTTCAATCTAACATCCTCTCAGTGGGGCGGGAGGAGGCAAATAGCAATCCCACCAATGTTGCGTACTCAAGGGGGTTCCCCCCAC
Source organism: Cetoscarus ocellatus (assembly GCA_037902135.1). Lineage (NCBI taxonomy): Eukaryota > Metazoa > Chordata > Actinopteri > Labriformes > Labridae > Cetoscarus > Cetoscarus ocellatus. The sequence goes on from JBAMNC010001389.1 coordinate 531,770, forward strand.
CTCTCACTGACCCATAGAGAAGAGGATCATGGGAGAGCAGGGATGAGACAAACCCACTTCAATTAAGGCATGGCGACGTCTCGTCAGCGCAGCAGATGAGGTGTCAGAGAGTTCAGCCGTGGATAGATCAGAAGGAGAAAAACAGTTCCTAGCTCAGCACAGTCAGGGTCTTGCATGTCTAAGACCTTTTCTTCTGTCTCTCTACCTCTTTTGTCCTAGTCCACATTTTCTCTGCTTTCCTTTGTGTGATTGTAAGATATTCATAAAATGAAGATTGTTTTAGCTTTACAGCAGGTATGGTTTAGCTGGGATGTCAGCTCACACCGCCAGTGTCTCCTAATGGAGGCCTCCTGGATCCTGGGATAGATAAAGTTCTTATCAAATTTGTGCATTAGCAGCGAGCCGCCTCAACACACCTGCAGGTGACATTTAAAGGTCAAAACGACATGTTCAGGGGGAGTCTCATGCACCACATTATGGAGCATCAAGATTTGGAGGGAAAACGGGGAGACAAACAAGAAAGACTGAGAAACAGAGATATGCTTAAAATGAGCTGTTTAAAGGGGTTAGTCATGAAGGACTACACAGACGACAGCACCAAGTTGCCAGGTTGTCTTAACCACCGAGGGAAATCAAGTCATTGTGCTTACAAAAAAAAAAACATGCTATTTTTGCAGTGCATCACATCAGCCATGATGCACTGCTGTAGTGGGAGCACTACGACATCCTTAACAGTAAAAGGGAGATTGTTGTTGATGTGATAGAGGCCTGGTGGGGCCACGGGAGGGGGGAAGGCACTGGGAGACCCTGAGATGTTTGCCACCCTACTGCCAAGGATTTCCAGGAGATATCTCTCTCTGTGATTAGACTAACATTACCATAATATCGGCTTTGTCACCTCGCAGGCCATTTGTTAAGGAAAAGTGCCATCACTTCTTCTTTTCCCATGCAGGCAGCAAGCAGGCAGGCAGGCAGGCAGGCAGGCAGACATCCCAAGGTATAGAAGCTGCTTTCTCCTCTCTCTTTAGCCAGCAGCCCCCCTCCTGTGAAGCTCCGCTTGGGAGATACAAGCTGGATTTGGCTCGCATCCTTGCCTCTTCCACAACCCTCTGCATGGCTGCCTGGTGTCAGAGCGCCAACTCTCCCGGCCCAGCTGCACTGATTAGCACAGGCAGATCATTAGCCAGGCATCTCCTGGAAGCACTGCATACTTTTTCTCCCTTTGTGAAGCACTTTCAAATCATGTGTCCCAAACAGTTTCGGGTGTGTGCTTTATTGCTTTGCAAAGAGGGACATAGCATAAATCCTCAAATTCAAACCGGAGCCTTTATTTACAAAACTGTAAAGAGTACCATTTTATATGAAGAAGGCTTTCTATTGGAGGCAGGCTTTCAATTCAAAGTCTCTCCATCTTATTAGTTATTTTGTTTAAGGTCAAAGCAAGTATCATAATAATAAAACTCAAAATATCAAAATCGAACTGAGTAATTTAGGCCAAACTAAATGATATTATCATAAGATATAGAATTGATATTCTGGTCCTGTTTCATGTAAAGAGGATTTTATTTAAAATTCAGAGTTTGAATATTAATACTTAAAAAAAAGAGATGATTTCAAAAATAACAATTAATTTCAAGTTCTGTCATTTCTTAATTTTAAAACTTATTTTAATTATTTCTTTAAAATTAACAACATATAAAGCAATCCTATTTGAGGAAAAAAATGAATAAATATGACTTTTATTGTCTGCTCCTCTCTCTCTCACTCTCACAGTTATTTTTCAGGTATTAGAGCTGTAAGCTTCACCATCTCCTGTCATGGCTTTATACCTGAGCAGAAAACTTTGTGCTTATCAAGAAAATCTTTAACAACCCAAGAAGAGAAAAGGGGCAATAGTAAACTTTGGGCATTATGGTTCTGTGCTACAATAAATCAATAAATGGGCTCTGAGCTCATTATTTCACGTCCTCAGATCAAATTTAGTGGGTTAAGACCTGGGCATTTTCTCCTATTGAGATTCAATGTTACAGCACTGAATTGAGCAAGAGCACTTAGATATATGAGACACACTGGTGTTAAATTGAGCTTATTGCAGGTGAAATGAACATATGGAGTCCTCTCCATTCTCAGTTACACATTGTTTTTCTCTGTCTTTCACACATTGTCCGCTCCTCTAAAATAGATTTGCTTTGGTGGACAATGACCCCTATTCTAATATGAGGCTTGGCTGCATTTTGACCACCTGTTTATATTAGGGGGAATAAGACAACTAAAGTAAATAAATATTTTATCACCTCCACCAAGACAAAACACTTAACCAGTTATTTGTTAGCACTGTCTGTGGATAAATCCTCAAAAACTGATTCATCAGCATTGTGAAAAGAGCTCTCTCATCTTTCATGCCTTGTCTCGCTTTATCCCTCCCCTCCCTTTCTCCTCCTTCTCTGCTTTCTAACACCTGTCCTGCTGCCAAGATTTCACCTCCCAAACCCTGGGACTTGGGTATCCCACTCTTAAACTTGTGCAATGCCTTATCAGTACCCCACACACTGACATCCAGCATCAGAGGCATCCTTCTCACCCAGTGCCAGATATATGCCGGCATCTCTCTCCCGCGCCCTCACCCCATTCTCCATCATTTTCTTTTCTCTTTCTTTCTCACTCTCCTT